>PVJO010001753.1:121556-161733 GCA_004026905.1 Hystrix cristata
CTGCACTCACTCCTTGCCAAGAACAGCTACTTCGATATTGTTCCTCATCTTAGTGGGAAACAATCAGTCTGTCATTTTTTAAGTATGATGTGAGCTAGATTGAAGAAGATCCTCTTCTTGTAGCTTACCGAGAGTTTTCCTCACGATTGAATGCTGGATTTTATTGAGCTAATCTAAGTGTGGGAATTGTTCCCAGGCCCAGGTGTATGCTAGGCAAGCGCTCTGCCATGGAGCTATACCTTCACCCTGTCTTTTATTTTTATCTTTTATTTTTAGTTTGTTAATATAGTGACTCAAACTGGTTGATTTTTGAATATTAAGGAACCCTACATTCTACATTTTTGGTGAAAACCACATTTGATCATGACATATTGCCCTTTTACTCCATTGCTGGATTCAATCTGCATTCATAAAACTTATTTATTTGGTTTGCAGTACCGGGGATTGAACCCAGTGTTTTTGTACTGAGCAAATCTCCTCACTATTTTTTTTAAACAGGGTCTCACTAAGTCCCTAAATTGTCTAGGCTGGGCTCAATATTGTAATCATCCTGCCTCAGCCTCCCAGAGTGCTGGGACTACAGGCAATGCACCACCACATCCTGCTACATTCATAAAATTTATTATTGAGATTATTGGACTGTAGTTATATTTTCCTTTTTCTTCATTTGCTTTTGGTATCAGGATAGTGCTGGCATTATCGAATGAATTGGGATATATGGCTTCCCACCCATCAACCACTTCAACACTTTTGAGACAGCTAGATGTGGTGGCTCACGTCTCTCATTCCAGTACTCTGGGAGGCTGAGGCAGGAGGATTGAAAGTATAATTCCAGCCTGGTCAATTTAGCAACTTAGGAAGACCTTGTCTCAAAATGAAAAATGAAGGGCTGGGAATGTAGCTCAGTGTGAAGGTCCTGGGTTCAATCCTCAGTACCAAAAAAGAGAGAGAGAAAGTGGGGGATGGGTAAGGAGAGGGGAGGAAAGAAGAGAAGAAATTGTGTTGAACTGATATGGTTTTCTTAAATATTCAGTTGAATTCGTCAGGGTGGGGAGATTGTTAATAACTATAATTTCCCTCATAGATGAAGGACGTTTCAGACTGACTATTTCTCCTTGAGCTGTGTTGGTAATTTGTGTCTTTTAAGGAATATGTTCCTTTCACCTAAGTTGTTCAGTTTATTACCATAAAGTTAGTCACAATATTCCCTTATTAACTTTGTTATCTGGAGAATCTATAGCACTGCCAGCTCTGTTATTCTTCACACTGGAAATCTGTCTTTTTTCCTTTTCCTGATCAGTCTAGCTAGAGGTTTATCATTCTTACAGATTTTTTTTTTCAATATTAGGTTTCGAACCCATGGATCCAACATAATAGGCACACACCCTACCACAGAGCTACATCCCCAGCCCTTTTAATTTTTTCTTCATTTAGAAACAACGAACTGAATGAATTACTAAATTTCCCAGGCTGGCCTTGAATTTGCAATCCTCCTGCCTCAGCTTCCTGAGTAGTTGGGATTACAGTTCTGTGCCACTGCAAATTTACTGTCTTTTCAAAGAACCAGTTTTTGGTTTTTATTGATTCTGTTTATCTATATTCTGTTTTTCTATATTCTTTCAATGATTTTTTCACTTTGGTTTTTATTCCTTCTTTTCTTCAGCCTGTTTGGGTTTCATTGGCTCTGCCCTTTTAGTTTCTTAAAACAAAAGCTGAGGTCATTGACTGAGATCTTTTATTCTAACGGATTTATTTAGCACCACATTTCCCCATGAATATGTCTTGAGGGCATCCTGCAAATTCTGACATTGTATTTTCATTTCCTTCTGTTCAAAATATATTCTAATTTCATTTTTCCTTTTCACTTTGATCTCTGAGTTATTTGGTACTGTTATTCAATTCCAAACATATGAAGATTTTACAGAGATCTTTTTGTTATTGATTTATTACAATTCAATGCCAGTGCAATTTGAGAAGATACTATGTAAGAGTGAACTGTTTCAAGCGTACTGAACTTGTTCTGTGGCCCGGGATATGGTCTCTGTTGGTAAGTGTACCACAAGCTCTTAGAGAGGACGTATATCTTGCTCTTGTTAGAAGTGTTCTTAGTAGTTAGTTGGGTCAAGTTGCTTGGTAGTGTTGTTCAAATCTTCTATGGTCTTATTGATTTCCTATGTGTTCATGCTATAAATTTTTGAGGGAAGGTTATTGAAATCTCTAAAAATAATGAATTTCAGTTTTTTTTATTAGACACGAACACTTAGGATTCTGTTATCTCGGTTAATTGGCCCCTTTATCATTAATAAGTAATCTTTATCTCTAGTAACAGACTTTGCATCAAAATGTTTTGTTTGACATTAATATAGCCACTGTGCTTTTGACTAGTAATTTTCAAGGTAAATTTGACCCTTCCATTCACTTTTACTCTATTTGTGTCTGTATATTTGAAGTACATCTCTTTTTCTTTTCTTAATTGAGAGAATACTTTATTAGTTTCTGTAATCAAACCCACCTAGATCTCTGCCTTTTAATTGGGGTACTTATACCTTTTACATTTAATGTACTTGTAGCTATGGTTAGGTTTAAACCTATGGTCTAACTATTTGTTTCTTATTTCATCTCCCTGTTCTGTATTTCCTTTTTTCTCATCTTTTAATTAACTAAATATTTTATGATTCCATTGCTACCAATCAGCCAAGGGTTCTTTTGCTCAGTCCCCAGACAGGTGGTCCCAGAGATCCCCCAAAGAGATGGAAACCCTAACTTGTCCCCATCCCCATGGAAGAAGTTTGTCTTTCTCTTTCTTTCTTCCTTCCTTCCTTTCTTTCTTTCTTTCTTTCTTTCTTTCTTTCTTTCTTTCTTTCTTTCTTTCTTTCTTTCTCCATTTTTTGGTGCAGAGAATTGAACTCAGGGCCTTGTGGTTACTAGGCAAGCACTCTACCACTTGAGCTAAATCTCTAGCCCCAAAGTTTGTCAATTTTCATCACAGAAAAAGTATATCAAGACACATCAGTGAGAGGCATAGGCAGATTTATTAGACTGAGTTAGAAAGTCAAAGAAAATAGGGAATGAGCTTTAGCTTTAGGAGGTAAAGAAGGTACAGTTCTGATGATCAGAGCAGCCATTTAACAAAAGGATGGTATTAACTTTCATGACTTCACTGGGGCAGGTTAGGAGATGATAATTTTCCATGGGATCTTAAATATGGCTTCATATTTTAGGAGGTTTCATTCTAGCACAGGATACAGATTAGTCATTTTCAACTGTGGAGGGATCTTGGCTTTTCCCTTACTGTCAAACAGACCTGGTCCATATATCATCAACAAGGGAAGATAGAGGAAGCTATATCTCCCTCCATATTTAGTGGGCACAATAATAGGTTATGGATTAAGGCCTCAGAATCCAGGTCTTCTGTACCGTGAGGCTCTCTGTCCTGTTTCACCATTAATCACCTTTGTTGATTTATTAGTTATAATTGCTTATTAGTTGCTCTGGGGTTCATATAATATTCGTTAGTTGATCACAATCTATCTTAAAGTGACATCATACTTGTCCATCTCTTCGTGTATAGGATGAGGACCTTACAAGGGTATACTAGGGCTGGAGATTTAGCTCAGTGGTTAGAGTGCCTGCCTAGCAAGTAAAAGCCAGATTCAATCTCAGACCCCCAAAAAAAGAAAAAAAAAAAAAAGGTTTTCTTCTGGACTCCCAACATTTGTGACATATATTTGTACATATGTTATACACTCATGTTGCTGGAAATATTTTTATATCAACAGTAAATTACCAGGGCTGCGGCTTTAGCTCAGTGGTTAGAGTGCTTGCCTTGGAAGCACAAGGTCCTGAGTTCAATCCCAGCATTCCCCCCAAAAAAACCCAAAACAAAACAAAACAGTAAATTACCTTTAAGAGGATTTCAAAGAATATGAAAAATCTTATATATTCACCTTGGAGTTACCATTGTTAGTACTTTTCATTGCTTTCTGTATATTCATAATTCTGTTATTTTTCTTCTTTCCGGTCAAGTCCCTTTAGCATTTCTTTTAGTGGGAGTATATTAATTTTGTATTCCTTCAGCTTTTACATGTGTGAAAAATGTCTTTTTGTCCTGATTTGAGTAATATTTTTGATGAATATAATATTTAAGGTAGAGTCCTTTTATCTTTTAGGTACATCAAAGATAGTGCGCTACTGTCTTCCCACTTGTCTGTCCCCGATGAGAATTCTGCTGTTATTCTCATCTTTGTTCCCTTGCACATGTGTCTTTTTTCTCTTGAGGCTTTTTCAGCTTTTCTTTATCAATAGTTGTAAGCAACTAGGTTATGCTATACCTTGACATTATTTTCTTCATGTTTCTTGTTCTTTGGGTTCATTGAGCCTCTTAAATCTGTAATTTCATGTTCACCATCATTTGCAGTGTAAGATATCTATCTTTAAATTTTATCGATATAGACTGGGCTTGTTGGTCAGTCGCTCGGTGGCAGAACACTTGCCTAGCATATGCAAGGCCCTGGGTTCAATCCCCAGGACTGAAAAAAATAGTATTGGCACTTGTTTTATGGCTCAGCACATGGTCTATCCCACTTGAGAAAAGTAAGGGTTCTATAGTCATTGTCATCAAAGTGCTTGATAATGTTGTTCAACTCTTTAAAATACTGCTTTTTTTTTTGAGACTTAGAGAATCTCTATGTAGTTCAGGCCAGCCTTGAACTCGCTGTGTAGTCCAGGCTGCTCCTGAACTCACAGTGATCCTCTTGCCTCAGCCTCCCCAGTGCTGGGATTACAGATGTGTGCCACCATGCCCAGCAATCCTACTATTTTATTTTACTAATTCTATCAATTACTAAGCGTATAAAAACTGTGGCTATAGATTTATCCATTTTTCTACTTAGTCTTGTCAGTTTTTACTTCCTGTATTTTGAAGCTCTCTTATTACAAACTCTCACATTTATAATTGTTTTGTCCTCCTCATGAATTAGGCCCACTTTCCTTCTAAAGTGTGCTTGTCTTTGATGATACCTCTTATCTTGAAGTCTATATTATCAGATATCTATGTAGCCACTCAGACTGTCTTAATGATTAATGCTGCACTTTCAAACTGTGTCTTTTGTTTAAAATATCTCTTATGGATAAAAGGTAATTAGCACTTATTTTTTAACCAGCCTAAGAATTTCTATCTTTTATCGAAATATTTAGTTCATTTACATTTAATTTTTTTATATGCATGCCATTAGGATGGCCATTTTTTAATTTGCTTTCTATTTATCTTTCTATTACCTCATTCCTTTCTCTCTGTGTCTCTTTGGGATAATTGAGGTATTATTTCCAACATTCCATTTTAACTAATGTATTGGGTTTTTTTCTCTTTCCAATATTTCATTATGAAAATTCTCAAATATACCAAGAAACTGAAAAAGGTTTACAGTGAACACCCATATAACCACTAATAACATTTTCTATACCAGAACGAAATGAGAGCCCTCGATTGATCGACTTACTTTCCTTCTCAGGTGCCTTAGCTGTTGATTTAAACAGAGTAGAGGCAAATGTATTTAAAGTATTGCATTAATAGAAATGTGATTCCCAGAACAGGGGAAATAAAGCCCCAACTTTACACATTTATCAGTCCTTAATTGCAAGAGCGAAGATTACAATCTAGACTGTGTCCAGGGGGGCAGCCAGGATGAGGCAGTGCCTAGATGCTGTGTCATTTTGAGAAAAGAACTAGCTTGTGTCGTGCCCAGGGAAGAACAGAGGTCAGGAAAGGGCATCCACAAGCCACAGACTTCCAGCCTCAAGGGGCAAGTGGCCTGCAGCAAGGAGTCCAGGAGCCAGTGTGAGATGGATGTTCCAGGCAGACAGATGTAACTACAATAAGGGGAACGATTAATAGAGAAAGGTACCTAAAATGAGCAAGATTTTCTCAGGAGACAGCGACTTCACCATCACTAGAAGTATGCGAGTATTCATTCACTCCTTCAACAAATATTTATTGACCTTTAAGGTCCACACACTGGGCAAGGCACTGCAGATAGATTGGTGAATAACATAAGGGCTCTTGTTCCCCTGGGGGAGGTAAATAATTACTAAACAATCTCATAAATAAACATTGAACTAGTCACAGTAGTTCATGCCAGAGATTTACTCCGGCAGGAACTGCAGAACAGGAATAAATGTCTTCTAACTCTGAGACAACACAGCAAAGCAAAGAATCACAGGAAAGTCCATGTAAGTGTTGGTTTCTATTATTTCTTCATTTCACACTTCCTGGGCACCCGCCTTGGGATGAACAAGGGGCAAAGCTGTATGAGATGAGACCTTTCCTACCGGTAAAAGGGCCATCCAGTTCACAGACATCAGTATGGTGCAAGAAGTGCTGTCATTTGGAGCCGGGAGCCCAGGGAACACGGCCCACCTAGGGCAAGTGGGGGGAGGCTGGCCCTAGAGACAGCAGGAGTGGGTGGGACTTTGCAGACAGTGGGAGGAGACCCGAAGGATGGAAGCAGGCCAAACGCTGGGTCAGCTCCCCTCGACCTCTCCTTCAGCTCTCCACGCAACTTGACAGGTGTGCGGAGTCTCTCCTCTTTCCAACCCTCTTCCGCTCCTCCTGGGTCCACCCCCTTCCCTCTGGGTGGCAGTTCAGCTCAGCTGGGCCTCTTAGCCAATTAACACTCTTAGCATCTGAAAAGCTCAAATCAGCTCCTCTGAGGTGTGAGAGATCAGAGTAATTAAGGTCTCTTTCTAATGCAAATCTAAACCAGAAATAGAATATTTGTCTCCTTGGGGAATGGGGTCCCCAGTCCTACAGAAGCTGTGGAGATTCAGCCTGGGAAAGGGTGGTCAGTGATGGCTTCAAGAACTAGAAGCCAATTTGTTTGGCTATTCTCCTGAAATATTTGATTCCATTAAATCAAATTGACTCCACACAGCAACAGACGTGCTCTTCTTTAAAGGTAAATCAAATTCCAACTCTCTCTTAGTCTCCGATGCACTCGCAGTAAAATCCAAACCGCTCTCCAAACTCCCGAGACCCGGTGCGACCCGGCCCCTGCCCTTCCTCCAACCTCCTCTCAAGGCCCCTTTATGAAGTGCTTGTCACACTTTGTAATTATTTTATTTACTGGCTGGCCTTCCCACATCATTAAGTAAATACATCCCCGTTGCTGTTCACCCTGGAGCACCATATATAAAGTTGTCCAAGTGAAAAACAGCTCGACTGCAAATCAGCACTTGCAATTTGGAACGTGCCCTAGAGCCATTCACAGTAGGGCGCATATTCAAAACTACCGTTTTCCTATCAACACCATCTTTCCCTTCTCTCTCCTTCATGTCTGTGGCCAAAGGACCAGTTGTCACAGACCTGTGCCGTATCCAGGGTCTGCTCCTCTGCAGCAACACTAACTGTTCACCTCTTTGAGATGCCCCGGGGGCTCCTCAGTGCTTCTCCTATTTGCCAGTTTGTAAGTCAGACACTCACAAACTTTCCCTCTCAATGCAAACAAAGAAAATTCCTTCAGCCATGCGAACACACAGACAGAAAGGACATTTTATTTGACTAAGGAGTTGACCTTTTTTTTTCCGTCCCTGCAGTTGGAATTCACATTTCCAAAAGTCACAGGCCTCTGTCTATCTCAGTCACCAACCTGTCTGAAGAATGTAGGGCAGTACCAGCACTTAATAGATGTTCCAGAAACAGAAATGTTTTGAATAAATGGGTTCTCTGGAGCTGCCCCTAGAGAGGCATGATAGTGGCACTGTCACCAGACAGAGTCCAAGGTCCCCAAAGTAGAGATGGGAAACCCTGACTCACCCCACCCACGGGCAGGTTGCAGGTTCATTGACTCCCACACAGAAAAAGAATTTTCAGGACACATAGGTAAGAGTCACAGAGGAACTTCTTAGGCAGAATTTTAAAATACATACTCAAAGAAGTAAGAAGCCAGGCCCTCAAGGGGGAGAGAGAGGCAGGAGACAGAGGTGCTTAGAGCTGGGTATATTTGTGGGGGGTTTGGGAGTGGAAATCTGTAGAATTTGTGAATCTGTGGAAGGGGGGTGTGTGCAATTTACAGATGAAAGGGGACAGCTCTTTCTTTTTTTTTTTTTTTTTTTTTTGTGGTGCCGGGGATCGAACTCAGGCCCTTGTGCTTGCAAGGCAAGCACTCTAATCACTGAGCTAAATCCCCAGCCCCGGGGACAGCTCTTTCTACAGGGAAAGAGTGACAGAATTGTAGCCCACCCATAAAGAAAAGCCCATTTTACAGGTGAAAAGAGATGGTCTATTAAGAGGTGGAAAAAAAAATGCCCATTTCCAGGTAAAAGTGAAATGGCCCAGACTCACATAAGGAAAGAAGAGGGGGTAGCCCAGGTCTATTTACAAGTAAAAGGGTGTGGCCCAGGCATATTATGTTTTAAGCATTTTAGGAATTTTTGATTGGGGTTGTGCCCTAAACTTGCAGTTTTTATTAAAAGTACAATCTTAAAATTACAATTTTTCTTGTTTCCTTTCTACCTATCTTATTTTTCCTATCCTGTCTCAGCACCATAGGTGCAGAGGTGGACAAACCAGATCCAGCCCTCAAGAAGGAGCACAGAACCTAGGAAGACCCAGGACCACTAGAAGTTCAGTTTCAGGGAAACAAAGGAAACAAGAAATGATTGTCTTCTCATGATGAGTGATTCCACTCAGTTGGATTACACTCCAAAATAGACACAAAGTAGGAAACATAATCAGGGTGACTCTAGACAGAGGGAAAAGGTACAATAGCATGAAGGCACATTTCAGGGGAGATTATACTGAAAGAAGGATAAGGGGAGAGTAAGGAACAGTAGTAACTAAAATGGCCACCATTTATTGAGCATGTGCTATATGCTGGGTGAGCACCATGTTAAGTGCTTTGAATACATTTACTATAGCTAGTCCTTGCAACAACCTGGATGTGGAAATACTCTTATTATGAAAACAGTTGATGATGGCCGGATTGTGGAGCGCCTGCAGCATCATTTTAAGCAGACCTGACCTTCCCTATGGGGTCCTGGAGAGTAGGGCATGGCAAAAAATGGCTGGAGAAGTAGGCGTGACCTGTTCATTATGAGATACTGGTCAGCTGTGCAGAACAGTTCCCAAAGCCCTACATGCAGACTTCTTCAAGAATGGTCTATACCTGATGTCAGCCTGAGGCATGGGATCCCAATACTGCCTCTCAGGACCTGGATGTAGAAGTTTCCGTGGGTTTCCTTGAGATTTGGACAATATAAAATAAAGAAAGCCATGAGGAACTGGTGCCATCATATCTTTCCATGAGAGTCCGTACCATGCCTGCATATTTTTATTTTATTTTTATTTTTTTCTACCCTTTTTTCCTTGTTCGGCCCAAACTCGCTCTGCAGAGCCAATTTCTCTCCCAATCTCCATTTTGCCTTTTAAACAAACTTTGTCACTGCTTTTTGCTTGTTTCGTTCAATTCTTTGTTCTAGGCGGGAAGACCCTGGAATCCAACTCCAGAAGGAGGGGTGAGCAATCCAGAACCCCTTACCATTTATTTGGAGTACTCGACCTGATAACAGGATGACGGGAATGGAAGGTGTTTGAGTGATGGTGGGCATAGTCAGATTTGGGTCTTAGATTGGGCTGCAAAAGGGGAAATCTTTAGAAGCCCTCACTTTTGCTGCACCACGATTCAAATTTACCCTCAAACTGATACAACCTGATGTCCTCACAAGATGGGCCCCTCATTATGCACAGGGAAGACTGAGGCCCAAGGATGAGAAGGGACCCACACAGGTCAGTGAACAGGTGGGGATGCAGCAGCAAATGTAAGATTCTTCCAGAGTTTCAGAAGTCAATGTTCTCTTTGTTTTCTACCAGTTTGACACTTCCTCCAGTGAATCAGGGACTGGAGATTGGACATCAAAGTCATCTTCTTTCCCTCCTTCTCCTTCTCCACTCCAGCCCCGACAGATCACTAGTGAGAAGACAGTGAATACAGAAATTAAGAGACAATATCACTGGTCTCCAAAGGGCCACAGCACAGAAACAAACCCACAGCCCTATTTCTCTGAAAGATGCTGTTTGTTTAATGATCTTAGTCCCTGTACTCTTCCAAGGGAAATACAGTACAAAGATCAAGAAGAGCTGAGTTTCTTAGCCCTTTCCTGTACACATCCTCATTTGAATCACACAGCAGCCCTGGAAAGCAGGCAGCACAATACCTGGCTTCCTGGTGGAAATACTAGGAAGGAGAAGAGGAAGCTGAGGCCAAGGAAGGAAGCATCTACACAAAATCCTTCCGAAATCCAGGTTTCTGTGCCAAGTATGGTGCCTTGCCACTATATCAGACAGCCTCCCTGAGTTTGAGCTCATTCCAGTGCCAACCTGCCAGAGGGGGCACTGACCCAACCCTTCAGGGGACCAGTGCCAACAAAATGTACCAGGAGTTTTTACCATGTTCAGATAGTTTAACCCCATCTTGACAGTCCCTCCTAATAAAATCCTTTGAAAATAGGCAAGAATGCATTCCCCACCTAGATACTTATTCTGGAAGAATTATGAAAGATTGGATGCAACATAAATTTTCAACAGTAGGATGCCCCTATATGATGGTGCTATGGTTTGGATGAGTGTCCCCTAAAGTCCATGTGTTAAAGACTTGGTCCCCAGGTGGTACTACAGAAGGTGGTAGAGTCCCTATGAGTTAGGATCTCATGGGAGACCCTTGGGTCATTGGAGAGCTGCCTCCAGAGGAGACCGTGGGACTCTGTCCTGTCTCCTTTCTTGGCTTCCTGACTCATTTTGCAAGAGCTCTGCTCTGCCGTGTGCTCCTGCCATGATGCACCATCCTCACTAGAGGGCCAAAGTATGGGGCTGCCTGATCTTGGCCTGGAACCTCTAGTCTTTGTAAATTAATTGTCCCTGGTGTTTCCTTATAGTGATGGAAACTTATTTAATATTTATGGGAAATTTAAAATGTTACTGGTGAAGAATTTCAATGGTGAGGGATAAAATATTATTAACTAAAGTTTCACTCAACACAATAAAGTATACACACCATAGAAAAGTCATGGAAGGAAAGCAGTGGTTCGTCTGGTTGTTGGGATACTGAGTAAGCATATTATCTCTTTTCTGAATCTTCATGAATTTTTTTCTTTTGACAGCTATCTATGAAGCGCCCTCTTGGTGCCAAACCCAATACCCAGTCTGGGGGATTTCCTCCATGAACTGCACAAACCAGTTCCTTGCCCGCTGGATCCTGTAGCCCAGGAAGATCACTGAAAGTAACTACACAAAGATATGAGTCCAAAGAGCCTGAAGTAGCCAAAACACAGTTTATGAGGTTTGAATAGCAGAAATGCCTACTGGTTTTATAACTGAGGAAAGTTAATGTTTAAAGGGGCCAATCCAACTGGGAGTCATAGTGCATGCCTATAAGCCTAGCAGTTCTTCCTGGTGAGTGAGTCTCTCAGAAATACAATCATTCATCTAACATATGCTTATGGAGGTTTTATTATACATAACTATAACTCCTGCTACTCTCTCAGAAAGTTGGGCCAAGGTGAAACACCATCACCCCTGTTTTCTAGCCCCTGTGCCTTTGTTCATGTGGTTCCCTTCTTCTGGGGTGCCTTTCTCTATCTCTCTGTGTCCAAACCCTTCCCCTTGGTCAAGGTTCAACTAGATGCTCCCATTTTCTAGATCCTCCAGCCAGGAGGGATCTTAAGCCCCATTTAATAATTATATTTCAAGCTGCAGGAGACCAGCGCTGGGGTTAAGTGGAAGAATGATAAATCAGCTATGCCATGTAGTAAACCACCCCAAATCTTAGTGACTTACAATCAAAGTTTGTGGCTTATACCCACCAGTAAACTGAGGATCAGCTGATTTGAGCTGGGCTTTACTGAGTTGGTTTGGCTCTTTTCATCTTCCTCCTGGACGACCAGGCCAGCCTGGCAATGAGAAGGGGGCAGAAGCACAAAGGGAAAACACGTCAGGTTACTTGAGGCTTGGGCTCAGAGCAGGCTTGATGTCAGTTCCACCTCATTCTCTTGACCCAAAGAAATCCTATGACCTAGTTCAGATTCAAGGTGAGGGGACTAATAAGAGCATCTGCAAAGTCATGTGACAGTGGGTGTGGTTACAAGGAGGGCTGAGGAGCTGGGTCCATCCCTGTGCTCTACTCCAAGCAAGTGATACAATCAGATCTCTGTTAGTTACATGGTGGCAGTGCAGAGGACAGTTAGAAAGGCTAAGCCGTTGCAGAGATCCAGGCAGGAGTTAAATAGGTGCCCCAGGACCTCACAATCCACACTTTTCCTCTAGGCCACGTACCAGGATTTAGCAAGATCAGGCAAAGGGGGAGGCTTATCTTTAGCCTTCACTTCATTCTAAGAGCTTGTGTGCAGCAGTGAATAAGAAGCCTTTGGAATAAGCAGATAAAGACTAATATTCAATAAACTCGTGAACAAGAGTTTTCTTTAACTCCCCTGGAAAAGACATCTCCGAGACAAAAAGCAGACCTGAGCTGCAATATTGGCTAAGCCCCACTGATCACAAGAAAACCTAACACAGGTAATTGACTATTGGCAAATGCAACAGAACCAAATAAAGCAAGTAATTAACAATTATTATGTTTGGAGGTAATGGAACTCCAAATCCAGGCTGCCTCCAGGTTTGTCCAAAGCATCGACGAGAACAAAGTATTTGTTAGCGAGTGAACAACCCAGGTGTGAAATTCATTTTATTAGACTGGGTCTCAAAATAGGTTTGCAGCAGGGAGTGAAAAAAAAAAATTCCTCTCTAATCCCTCACTGGGGCACCCAGGGAACAAACCCAAAGGGCTATTTTTTGTTTGCAAAGGAGGAACTGTTTGCAAAAATGACCATAGTGATTTTCCTCTCTGCTAGAAGAGTCTAAACTGCTTTGTAGATGTGTCTTTCTAGCTCTGCCTACTGAGAGTGGTCTCGCTATGCTGTATGCCACTGCACCACCACTTTGCATGCTAGGCAAGTGCTCTACCACTGAGCAACACCTCCAGTCTTTCACCTCTTGGGCCTGTGACTAGTTTTGATCAATAGAATGTAGCGGAGGTGACATTGTGCTAGTTCTAGGCACAAGCTTCAAGAGGCCTGCACCTTGCTACTTGCTGTCGTGAGACCCTTATCTCCACCATGTGAACAAGCCCAGACTGTGCTGCTGGTTGGGAGGGTTAACGAACCAGTCCCACTGTTGAAAAAGCTCAGCCAAAATCAGCAAAGGCAGCCTGCAGCTGGCCTGCAGCTGGCCACAGAAGGCACAAGGAATCCCAGCTGAGTTCACTCTAAATAGCCAATTTACAGAATCCTGAAAGAAACAAATGGCTGTTATTTTAAGCCACTGGGTTTTAGAGTAATTATTACACAGTAAAAGATAATCTACCAGTATTCGGGATCAAAGTAGATAGAAACACACTAGGACTTGGATAAAATAATCATAGTTATAGCTAGTAATTACGGGCACCTACTGTATACCGGCAACCTTGTATATCTGAAATGTTCCCAGGTTCTTTACCTACATCACCTTACTTCAGCTTTGAAACCCTGCAAGCTAGAGTTAACTTCACCATTTTGCAGAAGAGTGGGTGAGGAAACTAGCATGGGGACCCAGTTTAAGCATCTTGCCCATGGTCACACAGCTATTGTATAGGATTTCATATAAGCAGACTCTTTGACAAGTCTGGGGGAGGAGAACTCAGAGGCTGGGAGAAGCCTGGGTCACTTTTAATTTTTGAGGTGCCCAGTATACCAATAAAGCAAGTTATGAAGAAACAATTATCAAAATTGTGATGTATTTTAAATCTTTACACTGATCAAATGATACTTTTTAATACCAATGAAAATCACAATGTGGGGGTGCTGGGGATTTAGCTCAGTGGTTAGAGCGCTTGCCTAGCAAGCACAAGACCTTGAGTTCGATCCTTGGCACCAAAAAAATGAAAAGAAAAAAAGAAAATCACAGTGTGATAGAATTGCTAGTCACAAGGTAATTATAGCACTTATTTTAAAAGCAAGTTAATGTTCAGTTACTGCAAATGGTAAGACTCACTAATAAAGAGGTACAAGTGTCTCTTTGTCTGGCAAGCATTTTCTGCTTTGATCAGGTCAGTGGACCTCTGCATTGGAGCATATAACCTCCCTTGGAAGTAATACCGGAGTATTAAATATGAGACCTTTCCCTCCTGGCCACCCCTGTCCCTGGCCCAGCCCTACCAGAGACCTGTGGATGGGACAAAGGAATCCACCCAATACTCTGAAGCAGCCCTCTTCTGAGAGATGACATCTCAGGGGGGATTCTTATGGAAACTAGGTTCCTCCTTTCATCAGAGAACTGAGCCAGCTTCATCTTCTGTTGTAAAATGACTGTTCTGGGATGTTTCACTCCATCATGTCCAGGCTTCCCCAGAGCCAAGCAATACAGGGATTCACCAAGAAGCCATCCAGCATTGCCAGTCTAGACCCAGAGAAGGCAGAAGGGATGTAGACTGTGTGGCTGAGAAGGTATAATCACTCGGAGGCTGGATCTTGAAACGTGAATAGGATTGTGCTGGGTGGAAAAGTACATGACAGGTGGCTGGAACAGTGCTGGCAAAGGCACGGGGGTTAAGAAAGTATGTGTTCCAAGTAGAGATGGCACAGAGGCCAGTCAAATTAGGCCACAGGGGAAAGGGGAGAGGCTGGAGGCAGATGAGGTTGAAGGGGAGCTCAGGGAATAACAGCAGAGGGGGTTACCTGGAAGGTCTGGCCAGGTTTCTCTCCCGTGTGGAGTGCAGTCTTTGGCTGCCAAGGAGGACGCTCAGCCCTGGAGCACAGGCTGTGTGTCCAGAACAAACCCCAAGGGACTAGTTATGCTAGTCCCACTCTTTGTGGCCACTCCTCTGTCCACTGTCTTCATTCCAAAAGGCTGCAACAGTCCTTGCCTGCCTGTTGCCAGGTGCACCCTGGAATCTCAGTCCTGACGCTCTCCACTCATCTGAGTCATTTACAAACCAAACTGGACACCTCACTGCTTCTTGACAGCTCTGAGGTCGTTTACGCAGACCAAATCTATTTAGAACAGAAAATGTAATGAGGTCATGAAGTAACAAAGTCATGGCTTCCTCAAAACTTTACAGGCATGAGAATAAAGAAAGACCAAGAAGGATGAAGACAGAGAGTGACTGAGGTGACCTGGAATCATCAAGGCTGGGCACCTGGAGCCATCAGGGCTCTCTGAGATCATCTTGTGCAGGATGGCAAATCCGAAGCACGAATGTCCCCTTCTTCCTCTTGCTTAGTGCCCAAGGCAGATATTGCTAAACTACTACCATGCATTCTTCAGCCACGCCTCTGCCCATCAGCCAGAGTCAGCCCAAATAAAAGCCAGTGAGTCATTCCCGAGGATTTCCACTCCCATCTCATAGCTTCTTCATTGTTGCTATATGATTTGTAGAAGACAAATACATTTATGCCTCTACTGTAATCGGGGAATGACCCTGGATGAGGGATGGGGTTTCACAACAATATTATTATGTTTTTCATCCTTAGTTCAGGTTGTTATTTGACCATGCTTTAAAAAGTATGTTTTTATTATCATGATAAAAGAACACATAAATGGTTAGTAAATTGTACCCACACACTTAATAAAACCCCGAGGAATTCAGGCGTTCACCTATGGGCCAGGCAGAACGCTGGGCATTGGGTTTATGGGGACACGAGGACGTTCCAGGGACCCAGAGAGCTAAAATGCCCAAATTCGATATTCTGCTTAGGTGGGGGAGGTGAAAGCTGATCTCGAGAGTAGGCTTAGCTCAATTCCCAGAGGTCCTACACATGCCACCCCTCACCCTGTCCACTGTGTAGTCCTCTCCAGAGCCCCAAAGAGGCCCCTATTGAACACCTCCAGTGATGGGGAGACAGCTACTTCCCAAGGGTGGCAACCACATTCTCAGTGGGTTCTGCCTGCCACAGATTTTTCTTTTTCTGGGAAGCAGTGAGCCTCCCCATGACTTCCGCCCACTGGTCTTGCCTTTGTCCTGTGGGGAACTGGCTTTCCGGAAACCTGGGGGAGAAGGCTGACAGGCAGGGGTGCCTGGTGAAAGGAAGACAAAGAAGAGGAGGAAGAGAAGGCATTAAAACTGTCCTCCTCAATTTACAGTGTGGCAAGAGCGTTTCATATCCCTGCTTATAATTCTTACTCATCTGCTAGCCCATTCTGCCCTAGTATATGCTGGGGTCCTTGTAAATCCCAGCTCCTTCTGAAGGCCCCAAATGCATTTTCTACGGGATCCTGTGCAAGAGACTGGTTGCTATGGCAACCATTGGATGTAAATTTCCCAGAACCCCCAACTAAACTATTAATCTGAAAGATGAGGAGAGGGCCAGGGTGGTAAATAAATCAGGCAAGAAACCAGCTCCTACCAGGAAGGCCAGTGAGCAGGGCCACCCCCTCCTTGCTGAGGCACTCATTTATCCCTCCCTCTGATCGGCTAATGCTGAGGAGGGCAGCTGGAGTCGGAGGGGCAGGCTTACTCTCTCTTCCAGCTGTTTGGCCCCTTACCCTTAGGAGACAGAGAGGTTGAGTGGTAGAAGCTGCAGCTGGTGCATCATCCGTAGTGAGCAGGAAGAAGGTCCCTGATTAGCAGGAATATCAAAGGTAAAAACGTTAGGGCCAGAAAATGAAAGCTCTGGCCAGCCTGAAAGAAGTGTTCTACTGAAGCATGGTGATAAGAGCGGGATTAGACTCAGCCTTGGAGGATAATACAAGGATTAGAGTGAGGGGGGCCAAAGTTGAATAAGAAGAGTCAGGAGTTTGTTTGGGTTTCTCCCGAGGGCTTCATCTTCCTGGCTTTAATGTCTGTGTTAGGCTGTTTTAACAAGGAGTGGTTTGGAAGAGCTCGAGCTAGAGCCTCCAGGAATCTGGCAGGTCCCCTGAGGCAGCCTGGGGGATGGGCAGCTTCTCTGGTACAGGAAGGACCCCTCCTCTTTGCTCATGGAATCCTGCAAAGGGGACATACATGCAACCAAGAGTGGCCCACATGCTGCAGGACTCCTGGGTACCAGGTGGGGCATCCCAGAGGAGCTGGTGGCCTCCAATGTGATTGCGTCCCTGCTGACCAGGTCCTTGGTGGCGGGAGACTTGGAGCTTGGGCAGGTGGTCTATGGCAAGGGGTGCAGGGAAGAAAGTGCACTAGAGAAGGCCTCCCTGGCTCCCCTAGAAACATTTCCTGGGACCGTGACAAAGCTCCTCTCACATGTGGGCTTCAGTCTCCCAGACTGCCCCAGGAAGAGCCTGGGCCAATTAAAGTCACCATGTACTTACGAGTAATGCACCTTGATGCAAAGTCTAACATGGGACTCTTTCCCCCAATACCTTGGCTCCCCTTCCAGAGGAAAGGTAGACTTAACTGCGAATGTCATCCTTGGGTAAGAGGAGTGGGGAACTAGAGAGAGGGAACCTCACCTAAAAGCCAGCCTGGAGGAGATCATGCCAAAGCACAGAGAGGGATGCTTCAAAGACTCCAAGCACAGAGCAGCACCAAAGGGCTCCTTGGTCATCTCAGCTCTGAAATTTATTTAAGATTCTCAGGTGAAAAAAAAAAAAGATTCTCAGGTGAGAAAAGAGGAAAGTGAAGTGATGAGGGGAGACAATGGGTATTTCTACCGTGGAGGCATGGAGCACAGGCTGGGAGGTTGAATTAAAGCCAGAACTGGAGAAGACATGGCACCCAGGCCATGGTGCTGCGGGTTCCCAAGTCCTCAGAAAGAGCCACTGACTGCACAAGACACTTTCTCTGCTCCGTTTTGTCAGGTGAGCATCCTCAGAGAGAGGTTGTCAGCCCCTCTTCGCAGCTGAGAGCCTCAGAGGGCCCCTGGGAGGGGAACGGCCTCCACAACTAGCAGGTGGGAGAGGCAGGACTGGCAGCAGCCCAAGCTCCTTCCCCCAGAGCCAGGCAGTCTCTACAGCCTGTGGCCGAATATCTTGCCCTGTCTTCCTCAGACCTTTCCCCTGATTCGTGCACACTCTGCAGTGCAAATGGCAGGGAGAGATCCTACAGAGACTGGTAATTTCTCACCATGGGTGGTATGGAGGCTTCTCTGTTCCCTGGAGGAGGGAAATGAAGAGTTGATTAAGTACTCGAAACATCCCTGCCTGTGGATCATTTAATAAGTGCCTCGTCCATCTCTCGGGCATTAGAGCAGACATTTGGCTCGCTAATCCAATTTGGCAAAGCCTCTCCCAGGCTGCAACCGCTGGGCACCATTTTGTTTGATGTGGGAGGAATCAACGTGCACCCCCTGCACTGTTTCTTTGTTTTTGTTTTTGTTTTTTACCAAGAATATGTATTTGTACATCATATACATAAAAGTTACATTCATCGTGGTTCATTTGTACCTGGACATGATATATCTTGGTTCCCCTCCCATCTATACCCAGACCCTTCCCTATTTACAGCAGGTTTATTTACATTGTCAATTAATTACTAATGAGACCTGTTTCTTGTGCCAGTAGTCTATCATTGACAGAGCAGCCCCCACAGTTCAAGAAGCTTAGAAGACGTGGTGATGACCCAGCCATTCCCCTAATTCTCTCAGCATTGTTCTGGATGTGAATAATTGTGCAAAAGCAGGTGTGAGTTGCCCTGTCTTCACCCCTAGTGCTCTGTGCCATGCTGTCTATTCTGCAGGAGGAAGTCTGTACAGAGGTACGTGAGAGAACATTTCAGCATCTAGCATAAAAACCAAAACCAAAATCGTCAACTTGTTATGCAGTGGCCCTTAGTTGGGTGTGGAATTACTGCTCCATGTTTTTGTTTGTTTGTTTGTTTGTTTGTTTGTTTGTTTGGTGGTTTGGGGTTTTTTTTGCTGTTGTTGTTGCTTTAGAGACAGTGTCTCAATGTACAATCCAGGTTGGAATTGAACTCACTGTGTAGCCCAGGCTAACCTCGAACTCACAGTGATCCTCCTGCCTCAGCCTCCTGAGTACAGGGATTACAGGCATGTACCACCATACCTGGCCTCCATGTATCCATTTCTTTCAGCCAGTAAGAGTGCTGAGAGTTACTGGGGTTTCTCTTTGCCTTGGCCATCAGGTAGCTCAGATCTTAACAGAAGTCCACGATTCCAGATACAGGTGTATGTTATATTTTTCACAAATATAACTACTGTGAATTTTTCCCTTCGAACCTGCTTTAAGCTATCGGAAAACTCTTTTCCTTCTTGTAGAGAATTCTCTTGGGAAAGCATAATGGAGTGCCTCCATCATCCTTTTTTTCCAGGGCACAACTTAGATTTTCTTGTGGGGTCCAGGCACCCCTATTCTTAGTCCAGGTGGTCGGGGTGAGCCTTGACTCTGTACTCTCTAGCCCAGCAGTGGACAATGCCCTTCACAGGCCACGGTGATTGGGGTGCAGCGACACCTTAACATAACGTGGTCAATCAGAATGGACATCAAAACTTCTGCTGGGAATGCTTGTCCCTCGACACTGGGCCTGAACATAGAAGGATCTAGACTCAGGGGCTGCTAGAAGCCTTCTTGTGACCAACAGGACAAAGCCTGTTTAAGAAAGAGTCGACTCTGAGGAGGAGAAACTGAGAGACAGAGACAGAAGTGCAGCCCAACAACATTATTTAAGCACCTATATCCAGCTCTTCCTGGATCTGAGTCCCCCCTGGACTGTGCAGAAATGTGAGCCAACACAATGACTTTGGGTCAGGGTTTCCAGCCACTCACAGCTGAAAGAGCTCTGACAGACTCTGGGGCACGAGCAGGGAGTTCACCGCACCTGTGCCTCCAAGTCGCCTCTCCCAAGCCCCGTCCTCAGGAGTTCACAGGTGCCCCTGTGACCAGTCCAGGGTCTTCCCCGGGGAGGCAAGGTAGTCGTGGGGCACTAGGAGGCTCTGTGGGTTTTGATATGAAGCTCTTGTCTGTTGGTGCTTCCAGGTCAATCTCCAATCAGGTTTCTACGATGCGCCCTCCTAGCTACCTCCTGGCACTTCAGCCTCAGCATGTGTCACCTCTGCAAGGACACCTGGATCCGTGGCAGCTTGAATATTTAGAGTCTTTCTCTCTCTCCCTCCCCCTCTTTCCTTCTTTTCTCTCTCTCTCTCTCTCTCTTTCTTTCTCTCTTTCTCTTTCTTCTTTCTTCACTAGGGGGACTGAACCTAGAGCCTCTGTGCTGAGGTATATCCCCAGCCCTTTTTTAACTTTAATTTTGAGACAGGATCTCATCAAGTTGCTAAGTTGCCCAGGCTGGGCTTTAACTGTCTATCCTCCTGCCTCAGCCTCCTGCATGGCTGGGATTAGAGGTGTGCACCACTGTGCCCAGCTGGCATCCCTCTTCTCACTCAAACTCCGACTCTGCTGCCACCCAGTTGATCACCAAGCTGAGGGGTCCTAACCTTGAGCCTGCCACCTGGAATTCTCCTGATCTGGCCTCACACCATGAAGACTCCAGAACCAAGTACATCTTTTCCCACAAGTGCCTCATGCTTCCCTACCTTTGTGTTTTTGCTCATAGTTCTAGTTCCCTCCATCTCCACCTATTGAATTCCTACTCATCTGGCAGGGCCCAACTCCAATGCCCCCTCCTCTAAGAACGCTTTCTAATTACCCCCTTTCTACCTGAAGATTAGAATCATAGACTCCCAGACACCTCTTTGGTAGAAAAATTATTTGATAAAGTCACACAGGCCCACTCCAGATAATTTTAAGGCCCAGAACAAGTAAAAGAGGCTGTAGCCCACAGTAGCTACTCTCTTCTCTCCCTCACCCTCTCTCCTGAAGTGTGAGGGGTCCTGTACACAGCCGTGGGGACTGTGAAGCCTTCAGTCCAATCTCCACCCCACCCTCCCAACAGCCCTTGGCCCACTCTCCCCCAGGGGTGGGAGGCAGTGGCCTTGGGGAAGGTTTAGTGCAGGTGCTGGAAGCAGGCTTGCTCCCTCAGAGCAGGAAGCCCAGGGTGGGGGTGCTGAAGTAAGGTCCAGAGGGACCATGGGTTCTGGGAAGCTCCTGGGCTCCGTGGGGTGGTCTGAGCTGTGCACATGCATCAGGTCTTTGCAGCTGACAAGATGTCAGGGCATGTGGACACTGTGGGACAGGGGACCACGGCAGGGGCAATGAGAGGCTAAAGCATGAAACCCACGCTAAAGTGGACAGAAGCCATGGAAGCCACTTCCTGGGTCCCTGTCACTCCGCCACTGCAAACCAGCCTCACCTTCAAGAGCTAGAACTCCCCAGGGGTCATCTCAGGGGCTGGGGGTGGTAGCTGCTGGGCTCGCCCTGGGGTCTTCCCCCTCCCTTGAATCTAATTAACACCCCAGCAATGGCTCCACTTGCTTGTCTCTTGAGCATTGCGGACACAGTGGGCTTCCTCCCAGCCAGTGAGATCTCCCGTATAGGCTGCCAAGCCAGGGCAAGGGCAGCAAAGTCAGAGTTTCCTTCTCCTCTTGTTGTTCCAAGGGTCTTAATAAACCACCAGAGTTTATAGATACATTTTCCCTCCTTCACTTCGGTCACTGAGCATCAGGCCTCAAAGTTAGTGTTTTTTGAAGATTCACGATTTTCTCACTTCAAAGATGGGGAAACTGAGACCCAGGGAGGATGGTGCCATGCCTGCGGTCTCACAGCAAGTTAGTATGGAACCATGGCTGGGCCCAGGCCTCCTCACTGCAGTCCAAGCCTTGCCCTACTCCATGCTGCCTCTTTGCTAAGCCCCGCCAAACCCCACCTTGGCATATATAGACCTCCCCATTTAATATCTGAATGAGCTTAAGCAAGTCCCCAAACTCCCCCTGCTCAGAGGGAAGAGGAATTCCTATCTGCTGGAGAACTGCAGGCAGAGGGTGCAGCACAGGGCCTTTAGTATGGTAGGTGGTCTCTCTTCTTTGCCCATTATAGATGTGGGGTGACATGACTAAGTAAATAAATGATTCTTACAGTGGTTTCCTATCGCTGCTGCAACAAATTACCACAGTGGCTTAAAACTCACAAATTCCTTATCTCACATTTCTGGAGTCACAAGCCCAAAATGAGTGTCAGGGGCTCAAAATAAGGTGTCCCAGGGCTGTTCCCTTTCTGGGGGCTCCAGAGAACCCATTTTTGTGCACTTCCTAACCATCTAGAGTGGTGATCGCAAACCTTTTAGAGATTTCAATGATAACGAACAGATGCCTGTGGCACCCGCGCCATAGCTTCGCCACCACTGATCTAGCGGCTGCCCACATTCCTTGGCTTACGGCCCCTTCCATCTTCAAAGCCAGGAGAGCCTGCAGTGTCCAGGAGAGTCTTCCTCACCTCTCCTCAATCTGATACTCTTCTTCTACTCATCAGGATGTAGACTGTTGTGATGACATCAAACCCAGCCATATAATACAAGACCACCTCTCCTCCATCTCCAGGCCAGCTGATGAGCAACCTCGGTGCCCTTGGTCACATCACATCATGTATTCACACATTCTGGGGATTAGAATTAATTCAGGGTCCCACAAGAACAGCACCAATTCCTTCCCACGGCAGTGCCTTCAGCGACCAAACTACTTCCCGCTCCATCTCACCTCTAAAGAGTTCCACCACCTCTTAACGTTGCCAAAGTGGGCACCAAGCTTCCAATATGTGAGCATTTGGAGGACACACACAGACTGTTCCCAAGCCATGGCAAATGGTTGTGCTTCCAAGCCCACCAAAGGCCATTTCTCGCTGACACATCTCCAGGAAGTGATGATACAAAAAGAATTTCTCTCTCCTTCTACACCTTGAGTCATGCTCCCAAAAAGGAGCCAGGTCCCAGTTGGAGGAGATTTGCTGAGGCGCCAGCACTCTCCTGTTTATCGCAGGTTCTGCTGGGGCCGCACTTCCCCCAAAGTCCCATCTCTGACCTACAAGGGGCACAGAGCTCCCTCTGACTATAACCTTTTGCTCACAGGGCCCCTCCATGCCTGGTCAGAGAGGAGCAGGGAGGCAGGTGGAACTTGGCACCCCCAACTCCATCATTGCCATCACACCACTCATGCCAGTTACTCTGTGACAAACACTAGGCCCAAGGACAATGACATAGTCCTAGGGCTATGGCTTGGGGAGCACGGAGGGACCACCTGGGGCTTCCCACTCTTGGCCTCTTTGTTCAGGGCATGGCAGGTCTGGCCAGGAGTAACAGAGGCAGAAATCAGGCTCTCAGCTTAAGGTAGAGGCCTGGCAGGGAGGACTTGGCTATGGAGGAAGGGAAAAGAGGCCAGAAAGAAGGTCAAATCCAGAGAGACAGGGACAGAGAGAGACAGAGACAGAGAGACAGAGAGAGAGAGACAGACAGAAATGGAGAAAGTGAGGAGGAGAAGGCAGTGTGGTGGAGATGACGCATAGCCATCCTGACGGTCATTACTCCTTCTTCCTGGTATTCGCTGAACTCCCTTATAGCCAGTACGAGCCAGAGGACACAGTCACGGCCGATGAAACATAAGCAGAAATCTTCTGCACGGGGTTCCTAGAGAGTCTTTTTAGTACTGTCAGTCCTTAGACTGTGCTCTGGGCCCCTGCTTAGAAAGATGGTCTCCTAGCTGGGTGTGCTGGCACTCTCGAAAGTTGGAGCCCAGCCTGGGTAACCTAGCAAGACCCTGTCTTAAAACTTAAAATAAGAGGGTGGTGGTGGCTGGTGATGTATCTCAGTGCCAAGGCCCTAGGTTCAGTCCCCAGTACCACAAAAAAAGTCACTTGAGATCAGGTCCCCAACACTGGTACAATGCAATCCATCCCCTAAACATCTACTCCTCTTACCAGCACCATCCCGGCACCAGGGAAACACACTTCTGTGTCCCTCGCCCTATGTCCTTGAAGCGCACGGAGGCCTCTGTGCCCGATGACATTGAAGAAGGATGCTGCTCAGAGAGCAGGGAGGATCTGAATCTCAGAAGAGCTTAGGTCACGGAAAAACACAAGTTAACTCGTTAATCCCTTCCAGCAGATACCAGGAATGTAATAATCTCACACAACAGAACAGCATCTCTCGGGAGCACCAAACATCTATTTTCTTGCTCCTTTTCCAGTTCCAGAAGTTACTTCTAGAGATTCTCACTAATAACAAGGCATCTACAGCGATGGTACATTACAGCTGAACATGTTGCCATATGCAATATTCCGAATTACTCTCAAATCTGTATACATATCGGTCTAGACAGCACATGCATGAAGCATGATATGATGTCTTTACATTGACAATAACATGGATGTTGAATGGTAAAATGGGAATTTTATTTTCACAGAAAAGTTTAACAAGACTTATTTAACTATATGTTTAAAAATTAGATAAAATTTAGCTTTAACATCAAAATGCACGAATTATAATTTATATTTCACTGTTTAATTTATTAAAGAATTTTGACTTTAAAGAAAAAATCTCTGCAAAGAAACTACATGAAAAATAATTGATTTTTTTATTTCTAGGTTCATTTTAACTCTGTGTGTGTGTGTGTGTGTGTGTGTGTGTGTGTGTGTTACTAGGATTGAACCCAAGGCCTTTACACTGAGCTCCAACCACAGCTCTTTTTATTTTTTATTTTGGACAAGATCCTCCTAAATCTCTAAGTTACCCAGGCTAGGCTCAAACTTGTGATCTTCCTGCCGCAGCTTCATAGTATACTGGGATTTAACTTATATTTCTTGAAAGTATATTCAAATTCTGTATGCCTTGGCTATAATTACATTTGTTTTTTAATCCTTTAGATTAAAAGGTTGGCAAATTCCACTTAAAGAGCCCAAGGTAATAATATTTTTTATAGATTTTTATTAAAATGTATCCAAAATTACACAAACTTGCAGGCCATTACACAAGCTTACAGACCACAATATATTTTGCCTTTTGCTTATGACAACGAGCAATGTAAACAACCACATAGATGCAACATTAAGTCATTTTAGGTTTGCTGGCCGTACTGTCTCCATTACAACTAATTGGCTCTGTCACTATAACATGAAAACAGATATGAACAACATGTAAAAGAAGGAGGATAGTTGTGTTGCAATAAAACTTTATTTACAAAAACAGGTGGCTGGGCTGCAAGCTATAGTTTGTCGGTCCCTGCTGTAAAGTGTTAATATGAATATAAATTTGAAAAAAATATAGGAAGTAATATAATTACTGAATTTTGCTGAGATGATAGAAAGAAAAATAAATTGTCTGGAATAAATATATAATGACTTATGAATTATGTATACCTTGGTTCTATTACTTGTTCAGACTTTGCCAGCTCATCAACAGAAAACCCAGATGTATTCAGTCATAATTAAATTCAATTGTCTTTGGTACTTTGATGATTTTTAGTCACATAAAAATTATAGCTTGACATCTATTTTTGTCTTCCTTATTTTGAGGTTGTATTTGACAAGGCAGGATGAACATGTTACCTAGTACTCTGTTGGCTGAATTACAAATCTTTTTAGTAGTGCTGGGGGTTGAACCAGGGCCTCACATGTGCTAGGCAAGCTCTGTGCCACTGAGCTACATCCTGGCCCTTTCTTTAAAATTTTGAGACGGGGTCTCCCTAAGTTGCTCGGGCTAGTCTCAAACTTTCAGTCTTGCTGCCTTAGCCTCATGAGCAGCTACAATTATAGGCACATGCCACCAAGCCTGGCTTGAATTATAACTTTTAAATATAGTGTATAAACATATAGTAGTTGGCCCCCTTTTGTATCCTAGGCCTGCAGATGTTGTGAGTAGCATGAGCCCTTCAAGAAAAGACAGGCTTGGTTGACTTTCTCTTTCACTCTTTTTACTTTCCTGTGTCCTCCATCTTCTTTCCTGGAATATGGACAGGACAGTAGGAGTTTAGCTACTGTGGCCACGAAGAAGAGGCCAAATGAACGGCAGAAACTTAGGCCTGACTACCCTGAACCACCAAACTCAACTCAGAAGCCACCTGTCACAGACTCTCACTACGTCAGGAAAGCGAATCAGTATTTGATGGAGTCACTGTTATTGGCTTTTCTCTTATAAGCAACTGAATACAAATTCTTAAACACAAATTCCAATGGGGTGGGGGAGACGGTGTGACTCTCACCCAGAGCTTTTCTGCTACATCTGTCTCGGCTCCCATCACACTCACATATTTATTTATTCATGGATCTACCCATCCCATAAACACTCACAAGCACCTATTCTGTGCCAGGGTCCTCAACCGTGCCAGGTCCTACCGTGAGAACTGGAGAGAAAGACGCAGCGAGACTGTGGTAAGATGCTTACAGCCCCAAGCACAGAAATGATGAAAGCAGACCCTCGCCTTGCCTTCAGTGTTGGTTAAGACACAGCTCCCAGATCCTGCATCAGAAACCCAGACTAACCGTGGCTTATGGTGGAGACAAGTTAATTTCTCTCTGGTGTCAAGTCCAGGCTGGGACGAGTAGCTCCATGGACTCGGGGGAAGTGTGGTCATTCCTCTGGGTAGCCGTGAGCTCAGAAAAATATCAGGTTTCAATTACTTGACGAAGGGAGAATCAGCCATTTCTGCCACCCTTTCTGAAACACTAATGTCATGAGCTCATGACTCAGACGTGCTGACTCCCGACTTCTGGGGTCATATTCCCAACAAGACACTGATATTTCCAGCACTCGCCCCACCCCAATACCACATAATTACCTTTTGAAGACTGCATTGAAGTTTTGTTAGTCTGAATTCATTATGTGCATATACACAAAGAAACAAACAAAAAAGAAATATGAAAATGAAGTTTTTATCACTTAAGTAGGGCCACTCTCCAAGTGATGGGACCATCAAACTTCAGTGGGACTTGAAGTCCAGCCTGCTAGGTTCACTCACCAGACTCGGTTTAGCACACTGGCATCCAAGTCAGGATTCCAACCCGAGGCCTTCAGGGGCTTCAGGAAGAGCTGGAGCCGGGCATGTCACGTTTGTGGATGCCACGAATCCTTTGAGCGTGACTACAGGCTACTGAGTGAAACACTCCATTTTGATGTGGCTGTTTTGATTCAAAGGACATGATCGTGTGGTACTTTTACTATCATCGTTTTGAGCTGTATCAAAATGTAAAAACTATTTTCTGTGCAAACCACCTTTAATCCCACTCTATTTCCCAGCCTTGATCCACCCCTTGTTCCACTCCCTCCTCATTATTGTCATTCAACCGCAAAATTTATAGCCACAGCAAATTGCCCATAATAAATGGGCCCTAGTAAAATATCTGTAAATCCACCATCCTTCTCCCAAGAGAGATTTAATAAAAATGAACTCAGATAAAAACACTCATTAGGAATTTAAACGAAGATTGATAGACAGTGTCTAATTTATAATTAATATATGAGAAATTATGGTCTCTTTCTCCAGGGCATTTGAGAATATTTTACTCTCATAATGTTTGACCAGTATCAAAATTGTTTCCCCTCCCCATTCTCACATTTTAATCATGCCTGGGGTAGTTCTTTTCTTTGTATATGGAGATCATATCTCAGGTGTCTTGGGGTTAGTCCCTGTGACGGCCAATGTCTCTGACTGGGTTGACATTGTTAGTCATTCCTTTTCATTTTCTTTTCACTAGCTGACCTAATATGGGTAGAAATAATGAGGTTTGGTAGATTTTATTTTTGATAACTCCAGTGGCTTTAAATAAGTTTCTTTGACCCAATTTTAAAATGGTTGCAGATTTTAAGGTATATTATCTCCTGAAGCCTGAATGGAACCTCCAGGTCACTAGTTGCTACAATTATTTAAGCTGCAAGGGAAAAATTCATACCACTTTGGTTTGGCACTTTTAACTCTTCCTTGGCTAGTGTCTTTCCCCATTGTTATTTTTCACTAAATGGGAAAAAAAAATAGACTGCATACGTGGCATCTGACATGTCCAAATCATCATCCCAGATGGTTCAATTCCCTAATCTGTAAAAGAGAATAATAATGGTACCTAATAATAATGAATCCTCAGGGTTTCAGGTTTCAACTAAGATATGCAAGTGCTTAGTGTGACACTTGGGACATAGTAAGTGATCGTTAAATGACCATTATTGTTACCTTGTTGTTATTCCTTAGGGTAAATCAGAAATGATTTACTGCATCAAAAAGGCACCAGTAAATATTGACATAGTCCCACAGTACAGCCTTACAAATTACCTACGAGAAAATTATGCCTTTCCAGTGGAGGAAGGTGGCACATAACAACTTAGCCAGGTGATTAAAATTAAGTCAACAATGGTGGGATGAATTGATGCTTGCTGATGCGTGCTCTGAAAGAGCCTCCTGTCACTTCGTGCAGTTCCCGCCAAGAAAATGTCACCTGAGTTTGGACATGAGGAAGCATCACACAGACTCAGACTGAGATCCTACCCCAGAATGAAAGTCTTGTCCCTTTAAAAATGTCAAGAACACGAAAGAACAGGAAAGACTAGGGAGCTCTTCCAGCCTGCAGGAGACTGCAGAGACGCACCGACTACATGGGACAGAATTATCCTGGATGGGATCCTGGACCGCAGAGGAAACAGAGACTTTGCTGGGACAGCTGGCAATTACTGGGAGTTCTTCGTGCTACTGGTCTTGTAACTTTTCACTAACTGTGAAATTATTTCAAAATGAATTATTAGTAAGAGGCACCTGTATATTTCTTGATGCCTTAAGGAAGCAACGGGTTTCAAACTGGTTGCGCTTTAACTGATGCGGTACACCTGCATTAAAGGAGCAGACAGCAGCCTGGATGTTTTCTACTGGTGACTCCAGGCAGCACGAGGTCACCAGCCCACAGTGGTACAAGGAGTCAGAGCACTTCCGTTTCTGCCATGAATGATGAACAGCTCCAGAAATTGCCCTCCTACACAAACAACTAGAAACCAACTGATATGTGTAAAACAATCTCTTGCACAAATGGAGCTGGGAGGATGCAGGGCTGAAATTCCAGAAGAAAAGCACAGACAAGGGCTTCAGCTGTCCCAGCTTGCTGCCCAGTGGGAGTTTCACATCCCAGAAAGGGGATCAGAACAGAATCCAATCAGGCTCCCAGAATTGAGGGCCAGAGCAGAGTTCAGGGAAATTGAGGCAGCTAGAATGTGCTGGGCAGAATGCTGAAGATGAGAGGGCTGCACAGAGGGAGTTGCCAAGACCCTTTCTAGCTGGGCACAGCTAGAAAGCAGGTCAGTGCCTGCTCACACTCAGGGCAGGTAGAGGACCTGGTTACACATGGGCACAGGGAAACACTTGGAGGCGATGGAGACATTTCACATCATAATTGTAGTAGCGGCTACTGAACTGAAAATGTCTGTCAAAACTCACACACTTAAAATCAGTGTCTTTTATATGAGATGTATTTTGATAGAGCTATTTTTTAAAAATATGGCCAAGACCCTTCTTGAAGAATTAAAAAAAAAAAATCACTTGGTCCTCGAGTTGTTGCGAAGCCACATCCAACATTCACCCTGATGCCCGGTGAATCTCTGGACCCACCTTCTTTGGATGACATTTTTGTCATTGGTTCCGTGTTCAGCAAGTTCCCCTTCCTGGTCTTTGAATTGATTTGCTAAGACCCATTCAGAGGTGTAAATGGAGACTGAAAAGTTTCTAGAGTACAAGTCTTCTCATCTTGAACTTCGAACTCTTGCACACTCAAGAAATCCTTTACCTGTGGCTAGACTTTCTCTGCTGCCACAAAGGGACACAATGTGGTTTTTTAGTCACACGAATCAAATCAAATGGCCTCTTTTAAAATTTTCTTTTCATTTTTTTTAAGTGGGATCTCACTGCGTAGCCCACATTGGCCCCAAACTTTCCATCCTCCTGCCTCAGCCTCCACAATGGCAGGATTACAGATATGTACCACCCTGGCCTGCTAAATGTCTTCTTTATGTCTATTAAAGCAGCACAAATAGCTGGCCCAGACAGGCATGGCTTTTGTCCTGTTGGCTTAAGCATGACATCTGTGCTAGGGGAATAAAAATGTCATGTGTGCACAGGTTCCTAAACTCCTGCCAAAATCTTTCTTTTGACCTGTTACTGTGATAAATTACATTAACACACTTGCTAATGCCAAGTCACCTTTAACTTTCCTGTAATAAAACTGACTTGACTGTAGTGTGTTATTCTTTTAACATGCTCCTGGATTAAATACCGTTTTATTTGGGATTACTGCCTCTATGTTCTTATATGTATAACCAGTTTATTGAGCAGTCTAAAGTCAGCAGAGCATAAGTGTAATTTCCTTTTTGATCCAATCACTTACCTTGAAAGGATTTCTGTCAAATCTCTCCTTCCTGCCACATAATGACATTTGAACAGATCATATGGCTTTCTGGTCACTTTCAATTATCCTAAAGTCCAGACCAGCCTATTTCTAGTTTTAACTTTTAGTGACAGCATTAGCAGTGCCGCATCCAAATGCAAGCACACCGAGAACATTTCCTCCCCCAGAATTGCCACAAAGAGCTTAGGACTCCGAGGAGGCCTCACAGAAGAGTTCCCAAAATATGCAGGCACCTGTAAGTGCCTTTGCCTTCTGCCCGTGGCCAGCATGAGTTACAGTGGGGCGATGGACACCCAGAACATCTGGAAACAGCGGCTGGCCTCTGGAAGGAATCAGATAATGTTGGCTGTGGGCAGAAGCCTGTTTGCAACACACGGAGACGCTTACAGCAGGCCAGCGAGGAGTTTAGGGAGAAGCTGGTCTCTCTGCCACCAGCCACCTAGGCAGAAAGAGAGCAAAGCCTTCTGGAACACAGCATCCTATGGCTGGATACAAGATCCATTAGTCGGGAGCCTGGATTGGAGGGGACGGGTGTCTGAAGATTTTCCCCTACTCAGTGGAGCCACACTTGCCCTACTCACCACCCTCAAGAGAAGGGCAGAAGGAACGAACTACTGATACCCACAATACCATGCATGATCCTTGTAAACAGCCTCAGCTAACACGCACCATGATTCCATCTGTAGGAAAGTCCGGAATGGAGAAACCGATAGCAGCAGAAAGTAGATTCCTGGCTGCTTAGGGCTGGGGGTAGGGACGTAGAGGATCACAGAGTAATAACTAAAAAGTGCTAGGTTTCTTGGGGGAAGGGGGTAATCTTATGAAATTTCTAAAATTGACTATGATGATTATTGCACATATCTGGGAATTTGCCAGAAATCACTGAATTTTATATACTTTTAAATGGCTGAATTGTATGTATGCAAGTTATATCTCAATAAAGCTTTTTTAAAGGAGAGAGGAAGAGATGCAGAGACTCTACCAACTAAATGCAGTGTGCATTGCAACAGTCCCAGCCCTGCAGCTCTGCGGTTCTGATGCACCTCACAGCAGGCACAGTGGGGAGGGTCCAGCCAGGGGGAGACTTGACAAGAAGCACATGCAGGTCCTCAGAAGGAATAGGAAGGTGATGATGGATGTAGGAGGCCTCAGGTTGAGGCCGCCCCCACCCAAGCCGCATGACTCCTCTTCCTGCCCTCTCTTCTCTGGAAAGCACTTATTTTGTTTTGGTCTGAGGACAAGAAAGGCCAAGAGGAAAAGACCAACTGTATGAAAAATTAAGACCTAGCCTGCAGGTAACTCCCTGTAGGTAGCCAAAAGGCTTCTCTGAGAAAAGGATTCTTTGATGTTCAGTTCCCTCTGGGTTTCTAACATTCTCTTCTGAGGGTCTTCCCAGCTTGGCTGCTGCTGTGTGCTGCTGGGCTGGAGCAGCTTCCCCACATTGGGAGCAAGCACCAGAGACAACTAGATGGGAGTTTCCTCCTTGAGGCCTCTGGCTGGAATGGGACCTTGTGGAGGAACGAAATCCTCTGACCACCATCATCTTAGCCACACTTGCCCTCTCCCACTGGCAAGAGGCCTCAGTCTTCCTCAGGCACTTGCCCCAAGAAGAGCAACCAAAAGAGAAAGAGATACGGGGGCCAAAGTAAGAGCACCGCTGAATGTTGTGTGAATGCGACATGTGCGTGCAGTCTCCACGGTGGCCGTGGAGAGCGTCAGGCTTTGCCCTGGTGGTGACTCAGGTGCAGGTTTCTGCCTCTGAGCAGGGTCTCGGCAGCCCCTCACTGGGCCTGGGTGGAAAGAACCCTCTCCTTAGGCTGTGATCTGGAACTCCACCCGATGCCTTTTCCCTGCCAGGCCTGTGGGAGCAGGAGTGATGAGGACGAGAAGAGGAGCCTATGCAGCCAGCTCCTAATAAACTCCAAAGTGGATGCCCAGGCTCCTAGTTCTCCTTGGCTTTCTTTACAAGATGGCTGTGTTGGTTCATTTTATATGTCAGCTTGGCTAGGCTGTAGGACCCACATATCTCACTAGCCATTATACTGGATGCTTCTGCGAAGTGTTTGTAGGGTGAAAGTAACAGTTAAAGCTGTGGACTTTGAGAAAAGCAGATTATGGGCCTCATCCAGTTAAAGGACTTAACAGAGCAAATATTGACCTTCCCCGAGCAAGAGAGAGTGTGCCAGCAGGCCACCTTTGGACTTGAACTGCACCTCCTCCCCGAGTCCCAGCCTTCCAGTCTACTCTGCAAATTTTGGATTTACCAGGCCTTCGCAATTCCTTAGAATACCGTGAGCCAATTCTGTAAAATAAATATCTCAATGTATACATATCTTGATGGTTTCTGCTTCTCTGGGGAACCCTGACTAATTCAAAGTCCTCCTTTATAGCTACTACTGCGATTTTCAATTACTCATTCTGAGGATGTTGGAAATGTCCCACTCAATTCCTGTCAGAAGTAAAATTGGATTATAGTTTCCTGGGTAAAAAGTTATGCTACTTTCAAAAAATATATTTTTAAGCCTCTCATACTTTTCCTAGAAAGTTAGGTATTTCCTAAAGATTTAAAATAATCCATTTATAAAACCCAATTTCTTTTCTGAATACAATTCTTTAATAACTTTCCCAGTTTCTTCAGATTTATTATGCTACAGTTGCGTTTTGACAAGTTATCTTTTTCTTATTCATATTCTACCCACTTTTCCATTTGTATGAACTCTTTTCTCATTAAAAAAATTATGGGTCTTCTTTACTCTCATTTTCTCTCTCTCTCTCTCTCTCTCTCATACTGGGGATTGAACCCAGGGCCTTTGCACCGTGCTACATTCCCAACCCTATCTTACTTTTTTTTTTCCTATCTTACTTTTTGAGACAGAGTCTTGGTAAGTGATGAAGTTGCACAGGCTGTGCTCTAACTTGCAATCTTTCTGCCTTATCCTCTCTGAGTGCTGGGATTATAGCCACCTGACCTACCTGGTCATCTCTCTGTCTCTATCTCTCTCTCTCTCTGTGTCTCTCTCTGTCTCTGTCTGTCTCTCCCTCTCTGTGTGTCTCTCTCTTACTTGATTAAACTTGTCAAAGCTTTTCCTCTTTTTCTTCTTTTCTATTCCTCTAAAGCCATTAGCTGTGACCAGGCAAGGTCAGTATCTGCCAGACTTCAAGAGAGTCTTGGTGGTCCTGGGCGGGATGATCTAGCCCAAGTGGAGTGCAAGAGGCATCCATGCGGGGGTACTGGCAGCATGGGGCACAGAGCCCGAGTGGATCCACCCAGCGGTAGAGTGTGGAACCCGTGTGCAACATCAGAGAGGAAGAGGGAAACACTGAATGGGGGATGCCCAGCATCTGGGGTCAGAATCCAGCAGGACAAAGAAGACATCCATGGGGGAAGCTCAGAAAGGTGCAGGGTGTGGACACGCAGGTGTAAGAAAGAGGCCATCTGCACAGAGAAGAAGGTGCAATTAGAGATTGGTTAAAGGAATTGACTTTAAGTCAACTTAAAGTAAGTATATTAAGGATAATGGAACTACGATTCTCACTTTTGGGGAAGGGAGTTACAAATATGGAAAATAAGAAAACTAGAAGGAAACCAGTGGTGGCAGGGCTATTGGAACTATTAATATGAACTCATTCATTTCCAAATATGGAGATAAATATGGAAATATACAGCAGATGTGAAAGTCTGTATATTAGGAAACATAGATACATTAGGGAATATATGTACACATACATGTCCACTGAGAGGGCCTGTGAATGGTGATACCCCAATAATAATGAGCACACCTGGTGCCCAGAGCTTGGCTTCTAACTACCGCTCTCTACTGAAAGGAGCAAGAAGTCCTTGGAGAAATGGCTGCCTGACTCCAAGGTTTAGAAAGAGAAGGTCCAAGATAACCTAGAGTATATTATCACACTGGAAAGTAAAGAAGTACTCAAAGAATGATGAGCATATGTCAAATTAGACAATGTAAAAGGCTCCTTTACCAAACACCAAATATGAGACAATTTAGGCACCAGAACAATGATAGCAACAAATCATAACTCACTGAATAAAACAGGAAACCATGAGTCTATCTGACATAAATCAATAGATGAATAAATTGAAAATTTAACGGACAATGCAATAGTCACATACTTTCAAAGTCTCTCCCCACAAAATACTTGATAATTACAAAAAGGAAAATAATAAAACTGCAGTGGAGAAGCCTGGCAAACACCTTCTTCATCAAGTGATCACTGTGAATATTATAAATAATAGGACAAATCAGCTCCCCAAAAGACTGCAATAAGATCACAGAAACATTATGTTTGTGATGTTCCTATCTGAGATGTATATAGCTTGAATCTAATTGTGAGGAAACATCAGTCAGGCCCAAAAGAAAAAAAATCTCTAAAATAACCGGTCAGTATTTTCAAATGTTTAAATATCATGAGAGTTAAATAAAAACTAATGAAATACTCCAAAGTGAAAGAGATTAAAAAAAAAGAAAGAAAAAAAAAAAGAATCACTAAAGGCAATTTGTGAATCAGGACTGGTTCCTTTAGCTGTAAAGGACAGTATTGGGACATTCAGTGAAATGTGAATAAGATCTGAGAACTAGAGGCCCATAATGTATTGATGACAATTTCCTGATTTTGCTGGCTGTGGAGGACTGGTGGGGACGGCATGCTCCTCACATAGCCTTGTCTTCTGTTCTGCGTTTCCTCTACTTGACTGGGGCAAAGAGACTGGAGATGGGAAAAGGCAGAAGTCACTTAATTAGGTGAGCTTATTTTTTCCTTTGTTAATAATAACTGCTCTGTGTGTGTGTGTGTGTGTGTGTGTGTGTGTGTATGTGTGTGTGTGTGGCTTATACAAGAAATGATCAAAATATATGACAAATGTTAATATTTTAAAAATGTATTACAGTAGGGCACATTGCCATTAATCTCCTTCTAAATATTTTCCCTTGCTTCGAACGTGCTCATCCCATTATTCTTACTGCTTCCTGAAGCAGTTCTAGAAGTCCTCTCTTTGTCTTTACAAGGCGTGATAAAAAATACAGTGAATGCTGCTGATGAATGCCATTCAACAGAAAACCAGGCTTGTAAAAACACTGCAGTGTGTCCTCATCTACCTTATTCACCAGATCTGGTGCCTTGTGATTTCTGGCTCTCCCACAAAGTCAAAATGATCATGAAAGGTAAATGTTTTGAATTAATTCAGGACATGGAGGCAGACACTACGGTACAACTAAAGACACTCAGTAAAGAGGACTTCCAGAGCTGCTTCAGAAAGTGGCAAGCACGATGGGATGTGTGTTCAAAGCAAGGGGGAGTATTTTGAGAGGGATTAATGGTAATGTATCTTTCACTATAAAAATCTTTTTAAAATTTTAAACAGTCACTATAGTTTTTGATCACACCTGGTGTATTTTGATGCTGTTTCTTATTCCATGAAGATTTATGATAATTATACCTTTAAGATAACAGTACCCTTAAAAAAAACTCTTAGTTGCACTTAATCTGTTTGTCCTACTATCCTGGTTAGCCCAGAATTAATATTAGGGCTTCTGCTTTCTTTGTGTTTGTATGTGCTTGATATGACCCTGCCTATCATTTTGTGTTGCAGTAAAATATTTTAACAATTTTAAGTGTACAATTTCAAGTGTACAATTCAGTGGTGTTAATTACATTCGCAGTGAAGTAAAACTATCACCACTACCTATTTCTAAAACTTTTCATTATGCCAAAAAGCAACTCTGTAACCATTAAGCAGTAATTCTTCATCCCCCCTCACCCCAGTACTTGATATCCTCTACTCTACTTTCTGTCTCTATAAATGTATCTACTCTAGTTACCTCTTATAAATGGGAGCATACAATATTTCTCCTTTCATATTTAGCTCATTTCACTTAGCATAATGTCTTCAAGTCTCATCTATGTCATACTGCACATCAGAAACACATTCTTTTTTTATGGCGGAATCATATTTCCTAGTACATACAGACCACATTTGTTTATCCGTTCATCTCTTGATAGATATTTAGGTTGTTTCCACACTCTGACAGCTGTGAATAATGCAGCGATAAACACTGACCTATAAATATCTGTTTAAATTCCTGCTTTCTATTGTTTAGCATTTGTACCTCGGAGGGGAACTGCCAGGTCTCGCTTGCTCTTCATACTCCTGTTTTGGTCTATTTGGAAAGATTCTCTTATAGGAGGAGTGCAACCCAGAATTTTTGTCATGAAACAAGAGAACATAATCAATTTACATTCACAATTATAACATATGTTGAGTATTACACCTACACCTAAGGATTATTGGATGTTTTCTCATTCCGTCCAGTGTTTGTGGTTGGTACATGGATCAGGTATTCTTCACCTTTGTTCTTCAGAGTGTTGCTGTGTGTGTCGACATATTACATCTATGCTATGTAATTATGAATACTATACTTTATAATATATTTATGCTATGTTTATATATATGATATATATTCTATAATTCTACTAATAATTATTTTTAGTTTTTTAAAAGATTCTCTTTAACCCATATCTTTTTTTAAATAACAGTCGAGAGTAAACCAGCACTTCTTGCATTCTCTTTCTCTCTTTCTGGGAACCCTTCTAACTTTTCAGATTTTATACCACTTTCACAATTCTTCTTTGAAGTTTTCTCTGTTTCACAGCCACTTGTTCTCTGTCCTTTCACACCATAGCTTCCCCATTTCAGTTCTTAAATTATTTTATCTCTTAACAATTTTGACTGCTTCTCTGAGTGCCTTATTTTTAAAAGGCACAGAGCAGTAGGTTTTTATTAACCTTTGTGTATTTGAGGGTGTATTTATTGAGACCTAAAACTCTATATTGCCTTGGTTGGATATTACATTGTTGGATGATGCTACAGTTTAGATCTGAAGTCTCATGTGTTCAGAAGTGGGGCTTCTAGGTGATTATGGATCATGAGGTGATTTGGTCATCAAACAGATTAAGCTGTTTGTGCTGTTAGGAGGGGGCCCTCTTGGGGGTGAACTGGGGGTGTAACTCAGAAGGGTGTATCTCTCTGTCTCTCTTTCTCTCTCTCTGTCTCTCTGTCTGTCCTTCTCTCCCTCCCTCCATCCATTCCTCCTTCCCTTCCCTTCCCTTCCCTTCCCTCTGATTTCCTGGCTATCATGGGTTGAGCAATTGTCCTCTGCCAGGCCCTTCCACCATGCCATTTTTTCCTTGGAGCCAACCCACTGAAACTGTGAGCCAAAAAACCTTCTCCTCCTTTACATTATAGGTATTAGGTATTTTATGCCAGGGACAGGAAAGTGATCTACACAGAACACAATCATTTTTTATTCTCCTAAAAACTCTACAGATGTTCTCTACCAAAATGAGGACAATAGGAGTTTGAAGCCAATCTGCTTTCTCTTCCTTAGTAAATGTTTTAGTCCATTTTGTGCCACTATAATAGAATACCTGAGACTGGGTAATTTATAAAAAATACAGATTTCATTCTCACAATTCTGGAGGCTAGGAAGTCCAAGGTCAAGGGGCCTGCATCTGGGAAGAGCCTTTGTGATATATCATCTTGTGGTAAAAGGCAGAAAGACTGGAAGGAATGTGCCCACGGCCTCAAGACAGAGAGGAGAGATAGAGAATGACAGAGGGAGCAAGAGATCAAACTCTCTGCCTCAAGCCCTTTAAAACAGACACTCATCCATTCAGGACAGCAGAGTCTAATGATCTCTCAAAGGTACTACCTCCAAAAACTGTTGCACTGGGGACTAAGTTTCCAACACACACTTTTTGGGGTATGCATTCCAACCATAGCAGTAGGTTTTTTTCTTTATTATGCCCTTACACTTTGGGGATTTAAAAAATTCTGAATCTTCATTTTTGTGAGGTGTCTAGATATAAGTCCATTTCCAGCAATTACTGCCTGGCACATACTGATCTCCTCCTGGCTGCACGCTCAGGATTTTTGAGATGTTCTCTTATCGGCTGGATGATTGCTTCTCTCAGACACTGAGCATCTGCCTGGTGCTTCTTTGTTCTCTGGTCTCCATATCGATAAACTTTCCTCCTGCCTTTTTAATTTCTTTATCTTTTGCTCTGAATTTTTGATGAGATTTCTCAACCTTGACCTCTACAGAGCTGATTTAATTTTTTACAGCACCAGTTCTGTCCTTTAATCTTACCAAGGGATTAATGGCGGGTTTTAATTCTGTGATTACATTTTTAGTTTCTATTACAGCGTTTCCTTTTCTCATCAATTCCCTTTTCCTTTAATCTTTTTATTTAAAATCTCATTCTGTGGCTTCTTAAAGAGTGTCCATCCCCTTGTCCTGTGGCTTTCTGCCTTTATTCCACAGGGGCCATATCTTCTGACCACGGAAAAGGAAGTTGAGTAGGATTTTTCCCTGTGGACCCAGAGGGTTTCAAAGACCCAAAGTACAGACAGGGGTTCGGTACCCAAGTTCGAGTCCAAGGGTTATAGGCAACAGAGACCGCCTGACTTGATCCTGCAACACCAGCTCCTTAGGGTCTTCAGGCCACTCTTGGGGTGTGTTACAGTTTGGATCTAAAATGTCCCCCAAAAAGCTTATGTGTTAAAGGCTAGTCCTCAATGTTCGGAGGTGTTCAAAAATGGGGATTTGGGGGAGCAATTAAGTCACCTTATCAATGGATTCATCTATTGGTAGAGTCATTATTTGATGGCACTTTTCGGAGGTGATGAAAACTTAGGAGGCGGGACTAGTTGAAGGGTATGGTGATGGAAGTGTGACTTTGGGGACAATGTATTTCCCCTGGCCCCTGAGCAAACAGCAGGCCTGCAGTTCCGAGAACGCTCCCAGAGAGGAATGCCAAAGTACCAACCTCTAGATTTCTCCCTTCCCTTGAAGCTGGCAAGGACAGACCTTCCAGAGCCCAGGAGGCTTCTTTTACAGCAGAAAAGCTCTAGGGCTTAACCTAGTCAACATTGTCCCCTGCAGGGAACTCAGCCTTCTCCCCAGCTTCAAACTGTAGCCAAGCCCTCCTTCAGTCTCTTCCCCAGACTTGCTCCTTGCCACAGCCTGGAAACAAAGACACATGAACAAATCCACAGCATCAGGCTAATTGGCAAACTACTCAGGCTCCTGTGCCCTGAGGGGGTCACAGGCCTGTTGGGCCCTGCTGGCAAGAGGAAAAAATGGGCACCTTAGCAATACCACTGACTGCCTATTTTAATGGATTCAAATATGACCCTGAAGGAGTTTGCAGGCCCTCAGGGCTACAGGAAGGTCTGCACTGAAATAATTTCTCCTAATTGCTTAACCAGACACCCAGATAGAACCCTGGGCTTGCAATTCCCATGTGGAAATTGGTTCATTCTAGTTAGACGGCCTGCTAAGACCCCTCTCCACACCAGGGTCTCCCAGAGTGAATTTTTTAAAAGCACTATTTGCATAAAATGTTAATAGGTATTTCTGAAAACTGGGTTCAATTAAAATAAATGTGAGATATGCATAGTAAACAGAGTGGCAGGTTTCTTTCCTACAGGACTTCTTGGCATTTTGCATACTAATTACCTATCGTTCAGCCAATCGGCTTGCATGGGCTCAGTTTCTATTGTGTGCCAAGCACAGTGAAGACAGTCCACGCCTGCTAGGAGCTTGTGGCTGAGAAGGCTGATACCTTAGTACTCAGCAGCTGCAGCAGCATCTGGAAACTAGTTAGACATGCAGGACCCCCCACTCCCCTCCAGGTCCACTGAATTAGAATCCTTTTTTTTTTTTTTTTAACACTTTTGGGCATTGAACGCCAGATCTCCACACTGAGCTAAATCTCCAAACTTTTGTTTATTTTTTATTTTTTTTTAATTTTTTATTATTTTTACTAAGAACATGTATTGGTACATTGTATACATAATGATCATAATCAACATGGTTATTTTGTACCTGTACATGATACATCTTGGTTTTCCCCCCTTTTCCCCCCTTCCCC
>PVJO010001754.1:0-86049 GCA_004026905.1 Hystrix cristata
ATCTGAGAGGAAGAGAGAAGACAAGGAATTAAATGAATTAGAAGGGTAGAACTGCCACTTCCTTCGATGGGAAAGACTGTGGAAGGAAACTTATTTTAGGGGAAAAAATTCAGTTGTGAACATATCCGGTTTAGGATGCCTCTTGGTCATCCAAGTGAAACTGTGAACTGCACAGTGGGATATTTGAATCTGGAGTTCACGGGAGAGATTTAGACTGAAAAATGCAATTTGGGAGTTATTAACAGGGATGGCACTTAACGTTAGGAGACTAGATGAGAACACCACAGGGAGTGAGTGTGTATAAAAGACAGGAGAAGTCAAGCGGCCTAAGGACTAAGCTCTGGGTCACGCCACACTTAGAGGCAGAGTCAGAGAAGAGCTGATAATGAAGTAAAAAAACAAAACAAAAAAAACCCCAGGATTTCCAGGAAGCCAAATAAAAAAAAGTATTTCAAGGAGTATATAAAACCAGCTTTGTCAAATGCTGCTAATAAGCAGGATGAGGACTGCGAATTAACTACTGGGTTTAGCAAGATGGAGGTCATCGGTGGCCGTGACAGGAGCTGTACCGGTACACTGTGGCAGCGGAGGGAGGAGAGGAACCACAGAGGAAAGTGAAATGGTGAGTACAGTCAAACGTTACTAGGCGCTTTGCTGCAAAGGGGAACACAGAAGTGAGGGAGGGAAAAGATACACAGCTTCAAGGTAGGACAAGAAATGTGCAGCATGTTTTGAATGTTGCGGGTTTGAATCAGTAGAGAGAAAAGAGGCAGTGTTGCAAGAGAGAGGTACGGATTGCTGGCAATGGAAGCTCACGCCGAGGTGGAGGAGCCGTCTTTAGTCAGGAGAATGGATTGCTTGCCCACAGTAATAGGGAAGGTAGACTATATGGGCACTGATACAAAAGCCGAGCAGGGGTGGTGATGCATGCTTGTGGAAGCCTCTGTATGGGTTTCTATATTCTCAATGAATTGGATGACCTTGGTTTGAATTAATTTGGTATAAGCGAGTATAAATGAAGAAGTGCTGAGGTGTTGAGGAGAAAAGAGAAGCGTGAAATAAGTCAGAGAAGTGAGAGAAAAAAAATGATCTAGGGCAGCATTATGGCCTACTTGAAATCACTGACCTTGAATGTAATGAGATAGTGCAGTCTTCACAGTTGTGCACATCTGCAGCCACACATGTCAGGCTGGGGTAGGGGAGTTAGATTTAATGGGGGCGAAGTACTGCTGGACAATTATGAGTTGGTAATCCTAGAGTAACAGAGTTCATCCCTCACTTCCGTGGGTGCAGAGTGGGAAAATTTAAATTCTACCATTGCCAAAGCAATAGGTTAGGAATGTCTCAAAAAGAGTGAAGGTGAATGGGTAGAGAGCAGTCTGGTTTCACAGAATGTTTCACCTGCCTGTGGGACGGAGAATACATGTGGGAAACTCTGTCCCGTCTGAGGAAACACAGAAATGCGAAGGGAACCGATGGACCAGAAGAGATAGAGATAATCTGTGTTGGAGATAAATAAAACTTGTAGCCAGAGATATCTCAAGGATAACTGATGCCAGTTGTGGGTATTAGCACAGTTTTTCAAAATAATCAGGTAGGCTCATGTTCCTACAATGGTTACCAAGTTCAATTGTGCCAGAGATCACCCCACGGTCCCACAGTGGCCGATAATAAACACATGGAGATCAGACATGGACCATCCCTCTTATTCTTGCTGTCCTGCCACCATAAGAACATAGAAGCTGCCTTTAAACCAGGAACCATCTGGGTAAGGAGAATGAAGAAAGATGCATCCCAAAAGATGGAGAACTCACCCTAAAGACAAAGGAGTGAGACAAAATATGAGAATGTTTCATACTTGAGTTAACTGAATTATCTGTTAATTGGTAAGCTGGAGTCGTCTATTCTTCTCTTCTACACAGCTCAAAATTCAGATGATATCAGGCATGAAAATAAGGGGGAAAGACTCATTTTTTTCTTATTTGATTTGTAATTCATAAACTTCTACCCGGGAACATCTTTTTTAGATTATAGATTCAAAATATGTCTTAATTCTATTCTGCTGTGGTAATTAAAAGTTGGCCATATAAGAAAATACTAGAAGTATGAAGGAGTCTGTAGAAAAAGCTTACGGATCCAGACATTCTAAGGAAACACCAACCTCACGCTAAGCCAAGTCATGAGGAACATTTGAGCTCACTGATGAGTGAGAAGCAAGAAGTGTCATCAAGCAGCTCACATGAAGTGTTGTTTCTCCAATTCTGTGTGTCTTGATCAACACCAAATGTTTGCCCTTCAGTCCACTCTACAAAAGCAAGCACCAAAGGTCTTCTTTCATAAGGGCAGATCCCTCATGACCTCATAACCTCCCACAGGCTCCACCTCCAAATATCTTCACATTAAGGGTTATGCCTCAACACAAGAATTTTGGGAGGACACAAATATTTGACTATACCTCTTACTTTTCTCTCAAAATTCCATTTTGCCAAGTTACTGCAAGGAGATGAAGATTATATATACAGAAGATATCTGTCTATATAGATAGAAAGATAGATACATAGATAAAGCAATAGGTATCTACAGTACTAGATACTTAAGAAATGCTTGCTGTTTTTAAAAGAAACAGTGAGAATAGCAATGCTCTGGTCCAGTGATTTTCAGAGATTTTCTTGGAAGTCTATGGTTAAAAAGAGGAATGTGATTCAGACCAATGGTTTTCAAATATGACCATGCATCAGGATATTCTATGGTGCTTGTTAAAAATACATACCCTAGTCTTGGTCCTGAACATTCTGATTCACTACCTGTAAGGTAAAGAGTGAACATCTACATAGTTTTACAAGATGCTTGGATGATACCTGTGTTAGTCAGCTGTTACTGTAACGAATACCTGACATAATCAACTTATGAAAAGAAGAGGTTTATTTTGGCTCTCAGTTTTAGAAGTTTCAGTTCATAGTTGGTTTGGCTCCACTGCTTTTGGGCCTGTGATGAGGCAGTATGTCATGATGGGAACACATGGTGGAAGAAGCCTGTTTATCTCATGGTTGGGTAAGAAAAAGAGCAAGAGGAAGGGCCTGGGGCCCAGAGACCCTTCAAAGGCACCACTTTTCCAATAACCAGAAGGCCTCACACTAGACACCATCTCTTAAATGTTCTCCCACCTCTAATGGCTTCACAGGTTGGGGGCTGAGCCTTTATTCAGTATCTGGGCCCTTAAGAGACACTTATACAAACTGTAGAAACACTGATAGACAAACCAATGGGTCTCAACCTTGGTTGCATGTTAAAATATTAAAATAACTGGGGAGTTTACAAAACTTACAGATGCCAGGACCACACTCTGGATCAAATGAACCAGAATCTCTGGACGGACAACACTCATCTTTAAAGAGCTTGCCATGGAATGCTAATGTGCCCCTAAATGTTAAATATTTTGGTTGATATCATCATCATCATCATCTGAGGTGTTTGTTGAAAATTCCAGTGCTGAGGCCCCACTGATGAATCAGATCTCTTTGGGTACCAGGAATCTGCCTCTTAGCAAAGTCCATAGACTTTTACACATAGTTCTAGACCAGTAGTTCTCAAAATTGGCTGCACATTGGAATCACCTGGATAATTTAAAAAGTCCTGGTCCTCTCCCCAGAATAGTGATGGTGAACCTTTTACAGATGAGCACCCAAACAGCAACCCAAAACCCACTTACTTAGTACAAAGTGCCAATACTGCAATTAAATCTGAATAGTGAGGTGTTGGTTTCAAAAAATAACTCAGACATTAACATCTTTCGTCTTTTTTTTGGTGCCGGGGATCAAACTCAGGGCCTTGTGCTTGCTAGGCAAGCACTCTAACTACTGAGCTAAATCCCCAGCCCCAACATCTTTTGTTTTAAAAGAAAAACAAATAACATGTGTTCTATAAGTTCACCACCACTTCCCTAGAATATTCTGATTGAACTGGGATGGTTTGTGGCCTGCTCATCAAGATTTTTTAAAGCCCCCTAATATCCAACAGAGTTTGAGATTCTAACATCCACCAAAGCTTGAGAACCACTGGTAACTGCACTGATAGCATTAGCATCATCTTCTGGGAATTTGTAGAAATACTGATTCTCAGGTCTCACCCTACACCAACTGCTTCAGAACCTCTGAGAGATTCTGTTGCCTCACGTAGGAGATCTGCAATCTGTGTCTTAACAAGACTTCCAAGAGATCCAGAGGGACACTAAGGTTGAGAACCAAGAGACTAGACTTTGCTAATTAGCACTAATCAATTAGCAAGGATTAATGGATCTGATTAGCTGGCTGACACTTTGAGTCAAGAGGCTCAGCCCAGTCAATTCAATGGAGAGTGGGAAAGGCTGGCAGAATCTATCCCTGGATGAGAGGCACCCAGCACAAGGCTGTTTGTCCAGAGGGCAGCCTGAGGGTAAATGGGGTGTGTGGAGTATGTGGGGAAATGGAGAGGTCTGAGGTCTGCCTTGCACATATGGCCTCTTCCCACATTGAAATCTGTGCTCTACAAAGAGTCTGAATTGCCACTACCTGTGATGGCCTGTTTCAAGGTAGCTTCCAGCCCAACACTGACAGCTTATGGTTCTCTGGGTGTAAAGTGGGCAACAGGGGGCAGCATTTTAAACAAGAACCCACGATGATGCTGATGTAAGTAGCATGTAAAACATGACTTTATGGGTTACTGTATCAAGGCTTTGTTGGGACAAACCTGGCAGTCCTTCAGACTTCACCCCTGCTTCAGCTTCGAAGATCGGAGTTCCTCCATTGGTGTGTTGTGGCGAACCCAGATTGCTGGATGCGAAGTCACTGGCAAAGCTCCCCATCTCGTTCCAAAGCAAGGCCTTTGATGCCAATGAGCAAGTCTTTTGTTCCAGGCTCTCCCAGCCCCGTCATTACATTTCTGTCTGGCTTTCAAATGCCACTCTGGTATCCTCATCCTTGCTTAGGGAGATTTTGCTGTATGAGAAATCCAATTTGCTTCATCTGACCCTCACTGCTCAGAGCCAAGGCAAATCACCCGCGGCCAGAACCAACAGGTCGAGGAAGCTCTTAGCTCATGCAAATCCAAAGCGCTGCACACACTTGGCCTCTAGGCGGCGCCAGGCTTCCGGAAAAAAGGTTGTTTATGTAACAGAGTGGCAGTTTGAGCGGCTGTATAAATGTCATTCTTTAAAAATAAAGACGAAACTCACAGTTAACTCAAATAGGAGCAAATTAAAAAGTAGAGTGAAACATCTATTTCACGAACACAATGCATCCTCTGTCTTTGGTACTTCAAATTGATACCTTCTCTCCAAATGATAACTGGCACCCTCCCACCGGCTTTAGCCGCAGTGACAAGACAACAGATCAATTCACTCCCTTCAGTCAGAGCTGAAAAATCCAGGCAGTCTGGACGGGTTTCCTATGACTCACACACCTGGAGACGGACTTCTTTCTAAGCCACCAAATACACGAGCCAAGCCGCTAACCCATGGCCGAGGCGGTGAGTTTATCCCCAAAACATATTTAGGAAGTTTGTATTGAATGTCTCAACAGTTTTAAACTTCATTATCTTTCCTTGTGAACTCACCAGGAGGGTCCTCCAAATACCAATTTTCAACAGTTTTGAGGATGTGTCTATAACGCACAAAGCCTTCTCGTTTCGAGGGTTTCGTGTCCACATGTGCTAATGCAGGATCTCAACCTGAGCTCCAAGATGGAATCACTTGGGGAGCTTTTAAGAATCCCGAGGCTTAGGTACAGCCCCAAACCAATTAGGGAAAGCTCTCTGGAGGAGGGACCTGGGCAGCAGTTCTTGAGAGAGAGAGAGGGAGAGAGAGAGAGAGAGAGAGAGAGAGAGAGAGAGAGAGAGAGAGAGAGTGTGTGTGTGTGTGTGAGTGTGTGTGTGTGTGTGTGTGTGGTCCTTAGGTGATAAGAAACCATTTGATTTCTTTGCTTTCTGTTTGTAGCTCTTTTCCCCCTGGGATTCAGACCTGGCTCCCTGGGCCTGGTGCAAAAACTAGTCACTAATTCTCACACTGCTCCTCCCCAGATCCTCCTTTTCCTTGGGTTCTTCCCCAAACCTCATGCAGACCAATTCCAAATGGGTCTATCCCTAGTACTTTGTTTCTGTCAAGCCCAGGCCTGTTTGAAATCCAACAGCGGTCATGTCTCAACCTCAAATTTAGAGCCCTGCTACACAACCACTGACTGGTGGGTGTGAAAGATACCTCATGAACTGTTTTCTGTGATGGTTCCCAAACACCAGTTCAGAGACTAAATTCTTATCCTGAATTAAAAAGAACACTTGTTGTTTTTTTTTAAATATTTAAATATGTCTTAAATATAATACACTATATAATATACATACATATATATTAGATATATATGTTATTTTTACCCCCAGATTTCAGTCCTGCTTCAGCTTCAGAAGGTCAGGGCTTTTACCATCAGAAAGTTCAGTAGGTCTGGAAAAAGGCCTGAAAAGCTGTGCTTTAGCGAAGCTAAGCTTAGGGAGAACTAGTATAATCTGGTACCACCAATGCATAGCAGTAACTGAAACTCTAACAAATGTGACTTATTCAGGACTACTTGGCTAGTTAGGAGAAGCAATAAAATTAGACACGAGTGACTTGACTCATGTCAAAAGAAGTCAGGCTGTGGTCAGACAAGTTTTTGTATTTCAATTAAAAAAAAATCCAAACATAGCCAGTGAATTTTCCTATCTACTTTACCTCTCAGACATTAGGAAACAACAAAACATCCAGGAAAGTTGGATCTGGGTTCTAGTGCCCCCTTGACCATGTATTAGGTGTGTGGTTTAGGGTATTTTCATTTCTCTAAGCCCATTTCTTCCTAATACTCTTCTAATTGAAGAGTATTAAACGCTATAGCATATAAAGATACTCCTTGTTTAATGACCCAGTTCTGGTTTTTCTTCTAGGTTGTTAAATGAATTGGTCACTAAATGAGAAATTGTATGTAGTATGTACATTAGGATATTCAGAACAAAGAAACGGTCAAAGGAAACCCCAACTTGGTGACTTTGCTTTTATTTGCACAATTCTTACATGTAGTACTGTAATGTATAATGTTACATAAAACTACAGTACTCTATTATACAGTACAATCAGCAAAAATTACAGTGCTGCATAAACAAGATGCACTGTACAAAAAGACATTGGGGCTCTATAAACAAGATGTACAGAACTGTACAGAAAAAAGACAGGTCACAAGTCTGAACAGTATGCCTCAGTCATATGGCTGAACAGTCGTCAAACAGGTCATTAAACAAGGAATGTCTGTCTAAAGGACAGAATGTAGAACTTGACGCTTCTGTTGCTTTTGTAATTATTACCTAAGCAACTAGCATTTGTCTTATCTTGTGGACATGATAGAAAGAGAATCAGAATAATGACCCAAGAGGGATCCACCATGTTATTTTAGTTTAGTCATTTAAACTCAGCGTGTTGGAAAGAAGACCCGTAGGAGCATGAAATTTTTAGGTATATCTTCTGATTAGAATGGAAATGGACATCATTGTAGAGAATGCTAGAAATGTTTATAAAAAAATGAGCATATTGCCCATCCAATTTTATATTTTTATTTTCAAATTAGCATTATATTATGAGCACCTTCCTATGTCATTAATATTTATTGACAGTACCACATTAAGAGCTGCATAATATTCAATCATATGGGTGCATTTAATTAATCATTGTCTGATTGTTAGATGTTTATGTTGTCTACATTTTTTGTTATAGTAATTAATACTTCAATGAATATTTTCATAGATAAGTTTCTCAGGATTGAGTCCTACAGTGGAAAGTTCTGGATTTCATGATACAAACTTTTAAAGATTCTTGCTACCACTGTGTGCGTTAGAAGCCACTAAATTTGGTAATGACACTGCCAAATTTGAGTACTTTATCTAATTTCATGGGCTAAAAAGTATTATCTCATTTTAGTGCATTTAAAAGCATTTACTAATAATTTTGTGTTCTTTGTATGCTTAGTCACATATTTTATCCCTGGGGAATTGTCTGTTAAATATGATCTATTTTTGTCTTGGAATTTAGTGTTTTCCTCATCATTTTGTAAAGTATTCACCTGTAATTGACAAATAATTTTATAGACCTCTCTTCACAGAAACTTTTAAGCAATCTATAGTACAATTTGTATATACATCTACTTCATATCATACAGTTTTGCTCACTAAAGGAAATACTATACAAATTATTTAGGACTTGGGACACTACCCCCTGAGCAGCTAACATCCCCTGTTTCCTGCGAGTGGTAGCTTGATGTGATGGTAAAATTTGGAGTTAGATGAATCTGGGTCCAAATTCTGGCTTGGTCACTTATGGATTCGTGAATCTGATTTTGTTACTTAACTTTTCTGGATCTTATTTTCCTCTCCCATAAAATGTGAATTATTACCTCTTATTTTCAGTGCTCTTTGAGAATTCCAAAGACATGGTGTTTACATAAACATCCTGAAACATGTATTGGTGCCCACAGGATCAGGTACCAGAACCAGTGGTAACGATGCTAATGTATTGAGGGCTCTGCTCCAGAGTTGGCACACAGTACTAGTGAGCTAGAAGGTGTGGTGGCTTTGCCCTGAAAAGCAGTTTCAAAGTTCATTACACCAGCACTAGGAATTTGGGGACAGCAGCAGTCTTGGTTACAGGGATCTGGAAAAAGATCCAGAGCCAAAGAGGAAGAAAGCTGTGGATCCTAGATAGCAATGGAAAGGATTTATTTTGAACCCGCATGAGATAAGGTTTGGAGACTCTCAAAATTACAGCTGGGAGAGGATTCACAGCGAATTAGAACTAGACAGATACTGCTTTCTACTGCTGTTGTGACCTCATTCATTCTATGCTTTCTGAGTAACAAACAGATGGGGAAGTGGAGGCCCACAGAGTGCAATGACTTGCTCTGAACTGCACAGTGCTATGTCTCCAGGCAAATGTCTCCTAACTCACTGCTCACTGTTCTTTCTTCTCCATTGCCTGCCTGGAACTTCTTAGAACTGTGTACCAACACCAAGACTAGGGTGAGAGAAGGATCACCTCACTTTCCTAAATCTGGTTTAGTCAGGGGAGGGACCCAAGGACACTTCAGAGGACAAAGGACCCATGGAGACCAGTGATTTCTGAATCTTCTTGGAAGAATTTGATCTTTTGTGACAGGCCCAAAGGGACCCTGATATTTCAGGTTTAAACTAAAACCCTAAGCAATGTCGAAAGTGCAGCTGAGGGCTGCAATTTGCCAGACATGAGCTGGCGTAGCACCCAGGGCTACAGGGTGGGCACGGACACTAGAACCAATCAACACAGCCTATTTTCTGCCCGTAAAGGCTTATCCACAGAAGAAAGAACGTGAAACAGAGGTGATATTTTACATGATTTGAACAAAAACCTTTTGTTACATAGCATTGCTGGATATTTTTATTTGCTAAATCTGACAACTCTATGAGCCACTGAGAATTTACTTTAACCCTGCCATTTGATTTTGCTGTCTACAACTGATTGATTTGCTTCACAGGTTAATTGGCTTAGGGCTCCATTTCACTTTGTGGTATAGACTTTGATCAGCTTGAGAGGTGTTTTTTGTGCCTCTAATTTGTTTGATTATGGCACCCAGATGCACAGTAAAAGGATGAGTGCAAATGGTTTCTTTTATGAAAACTGCTCTCATTTTAGTTGTGGGGCGAAGGGAGCAGGCATGACTGCCCATGGCTGTCTGTGGCAAACCTTCCCCTCACCCCAAGTGGCCTTCTGTAGTGTCTTTGTGCATAAGAATGAATGCCGCCTCTCCTAAAGGCAGTGGTGTGGACTGAAGGAGTGAGACAGTGAAAGGAGAGGGCGGGCAAAGCAGTGTGGGGACAGCAACTGAACAGGCCCTTTGCTCATTGGGCCGGTCCAGCTGTTTGGCCTTCACCTAGGTAACCTGTTGCCAGGAGGACAACAATAACTTCCCCATGACAACACTGGAGCAAGGTCCCTGGCATTGCAAACAGGGCCAGAAAAGTCCGCCCCAGAGTGGGCCTGCTGTTTAATGAGCATACATTTGCACTGCAATCATTTCCGGAAGGGTGGAGGGGGCAGAGGGCACACAAGCAGCTTCCCAGCCTCCCCAGCCACCCACTCTTTGATGACACCACCTTTTCTGCCCATCCACATACCTAGAACTGCTCAGTTTTACTGATGCTTAGTTTGAAGAATTCTGAGCTTTTGTTTTATTTGTAGAAGGACTGAACCAGGTATCTAGAAAGCTCCTTGAGAATGAGCTTTAGAACCTGCTTAGGATTTTCACTCTTTAGAGAGTCTTTCATTATCCTCGCAACTCAGTTTCTTCACCTGTAAAAGAACCATCTCTCATTTCTCAGACTTAAGTGACTTACACGGCATCACACTGTTTAGTCCCACTTGGGGTAACTGATTGTCTTCAGATTCTAATCCAAATCCACTGAATTATGAGGCTATCATACTATCTGCCTCATTTGTTTCTAAATTCTTAAGCCTCTAACAAGACCCTCACTGCTGCTTCACCCTGCAGAGGCCATCAGAGCAGACCACTGCAGCATTCTGGGTAGGATTTGAGGAACCCAAGGAATTCCCAAGACAAAATGATTCTCCCTGGTGTTCCCTAAAATTCCACCTTTTTTGTAAAACATTACAAAAGGTTTTCTAATAACACAATTTCTCTAGGGAGGATATTGCCAATCGGGTGTGACACCTGGAAGTGATGGGGAATCAAAGAGTTGAAACAGGAAATTCCTATTCTTGCTTCACTGTTATGTGTAGAGCAGGTCTCTCAAGGTTCTGAGGGAAGCTCACAGCACTACTTGAAGAAAGGTTCTCTGAGCCAAGTAGGTCTGGAGTACGTGGTTAAATTAAGTCAAGCAGTCTCTTTTCTGGACTATTGTTCAATAGATCAAATTTGGAAATGTAGCCCAGAGTAATGTGGAAAGGTCACCGAACAAGATCTTGTTCTGTTACTCTTAACTACACAGAATACTAGAAATATCTCCTTGCTTTTCAATATTATATTATTTGCTGACTCTCAATTAAATATTTTTAAAAGCTTAAATTTTTAAATTGTAAAGTGGGAATAACAGGGGCTGGGGATTTAGCTCAGTGATTAGAGTGCTTGCTTTGCAAGCACAAGGCCCTGAGTTCGATCCTCCGCACCACAAAAGAAAAAAAAAAAGTGGGAATAACAAATACATAAGTTTATTCTGAAACTTGAAGGAAATATCTTGGATAAAGCGGTTTGTCACAGGGTAGAGGTATTCAATTTTGTAAGAATTAACAAGGAGCTGAAAATGCTGATGTTGAACTAGGAGTCCTTTGGTAGTCAAAACAATAAAGATTGTTTACAGAGAACAATAGACTGTCCTTTCTGGAGACATTGATACCACCATGTATAAGGATCAGAACACAACCTCACACTGAGTATGTGTTTCAACATATTTACTGAAATGTGTGGGTAGATAAAGCTTTAAGCCTACATTTGTACAAAATGCAGTTTATAGCAATAGAGATGACATGGGGCCAACTCCTGGATTCTTTCTATAACATCTAACAGTTTCTACTCTAAGTCCTACAGAGGCCCAGGTGGACTAGTCTACTCTGCTGTCAATTTATATCTTCCATCTCTGAGTATAAGGCTGCTATAGTTGTCACTGTTGCCACCCAGAAGGACAGGGGAGGAAGGAGGAAGAGTGACTCTGTTAAGAATATTTTGTGGACCAGAACTTATTCACATGAGGTGCAAGGCAGTCAGGGACGATAGTGTCTAGTTAGGTAATCCTCGTGCTCAGCTAAAGCTTGGGGGAAGGGGTTATATTGCTATAAAAAAAAAAGTATTAAAAGATGCTGAGAGCTAGTTAACAGCTTTCTGGTTCAAAAACCTGGCCCAATTCTACACCTGGATCTTGGAAGGGAAGGTGCTTTTAGTGAATGACAAACATTAGGGTTAAAGGTTGATCTGGAGTATTTTCCTGCATTTGGGGAGTTCTACTTTAAGAGATTTAGACAAGCTGTGGTGGATTTGCAGGACTTCAACACTAGTTAGTGACAGGATGGGAATCCAAAGTATATGACAACTCCTTGGAAGACATCAATACATTTGTTCTGGAAAAGAGACTTATAGACAACAAAAATATCTATCTCTAGATACAGGGACTCCCAAGTTGAAGAAGGAAAAAGATTATTCTGTGAAGTCTTAAGTGCTAAAAGACAGAGTGGCTCCCACACTATAGTCACTTAAATGCTCTTTTATTTCCACTCCTTACACTACTGTACAGTCCAGCCAGGGTGGAGTTCTTTTTGCTCCTTCAGTGAATCACATTTTCTTTCACTTCTGGGCCTTTGCCCTGGAATACTCTTTCCTAACTTCTTTCTTTCCTCCCAGATCTTCTTCTGGCTACTTCCTGTTCACCCTTCACATCTTACCTTAGATGTTCTAAACTTTGGGAAAGTTTGCCTAGCAGGCAGGTCTGTAATCAGTGCTTGTCTTCCATGTTCCCCTGGAACCCCACATTTCCTCTGCATAATCCATCACATTTTATCATGACTGTGTAATGAGGTGGATTCATCATTGACTGCTCCACTCAAGTCCAGGTTCAAAAGAGTTCCCTGGAAAGCCATCATGTCTGTGTTGTTAAAAGTAAAACAAAACAAAACAAACCCATCTTCTATTTTAAAGGACCAATGAATGTCCTGGGATACTGAAAAGGGAGAGTGAGGGAACTTTCATAATGTAGTTTGGATGGTATAGTGGGGTGGTTAGAGTTTCCCCAAAATTTGTGTGCACTCAGGGCCTTGGAATGTGATCTTATTTTAGATATAGTATGTTTGCAGATTTAGTTACGATGGGGTCATATTGGATAAAGCTGGTGCCCCAAACTGATGATTTATGTCCTGATAGGAAAGGGAGAGGACAAAGACAAACACGGAAAAGAAGGCCCTGTGGAGATGGAGGCAGAGATTAGAGTTACACTTCCACAAGCTAAAGAATGCCTGGGGCCTCCAGAAGCTAGAAGAATGAATGAGTTTTATCCTTACAGGTTTCAATAAAGCATGACCCTGCTGATACCTTGACTTGATACTTATGATTTCCAAAACTGTAAGACAATAAATTTCTATTGTTTCAAGTCATCCAATTTATGGTAATGTGTTACAACAGTTTTAGGAAACTAACACAGATGGCCCAGGGCAATGTGAGCATGCCTCTACCAAACAGTCTCAGCTGACATACATGTAGCCATCGGTAGAGCGTTCTAACCGGACAGCCGTGGGAGGCACAGGTAATGGAAGCGAGCTTCGGCACAAGTGACATGGATTCTAGGCTTGAAAGTCAACAGGTTATCTGCTTGCTTTCAGGAGCTGGGAGGCTTCACTTTCCTTGTGAAGGCAGGCTTGCTTCCTCTTCCCACTGGGGGGCCGAATTAACTGATCTATCATCAATAGACCACGGTTGGGCCAGAGTCACAGTCTGCCTGTCCCCAAAGTGAGAATGTGGGAGGCAAAATGGCAAGTTGAAGCTCCATGGGTTCCATCCAGTGCTCTGCTCTGCTGTGACTCTCTGAGGATGAGCAGCTCTACCTGCTGCCAGGTAGTGGGAGGTGTGGGTTCTGGCTTTGTTCAGCTGCAAGTCCAGGTGCAGTGCTGGCCAAGTTATTCTGCAAGGGCATGTACCTCTGGGAGGCCTGGGGAGATCTCTGTGCTCTCGCCCTCTTAAGCTGAAATGGGTGAGTCAGTCTCAGGTCTCTTGGGAGACTCTACTGGGACATGACTTACTGGCACTGCAGGTCTGAAGTTGCAGTGTCCAAGGCTTTCCCATCAGTGGACCACATGACCAGAAAACCATATGTGCTGGGCTACATGAACACCGACAACAGTGATGAGTGGAGAGAGAGTAAACGACCATACGACATGCCTCCAACATGAGTCATATGCATAGGGATGCTTTCGCTTCCCTATTTTCCTTTTGCCCAGGGTCCTTCTAAAGGCCCAGGTTCAGGATGCAAGTTCAGTGGAATTTAACTCAAACCGCTCAGCACGACACGCTTGATTTCAGTCATGTCAGGCATGCTGATCATTGATCCCAGCCCTCACCTACCCCTGGAGGAAAGTGACATCGGAGGAATTTGGGCCCAGACCAAGGGACACACTTCTTGCCTGAGGGGCTGTTTCTTGCGCACACCTCCAGGGCACCATTCCCACTGACTGCAAGGTGTGCCATATAGTGATGCGGATAGGGCCTTTATTCAGTGCGTTTGAAAGCTCCTCTCTCCAGCTTCACAATGAGAATACTTGCTTCCTCTCCTACGTGCCATATCCAGCTTATCCTGTCTTTTTACCCCCTAAATTCAGCTGAATCTGCTTAGTTTCTTCTTCATGTCCTCCTACACTTCCCTAGACCATTCAACTGTCCCTATCTTTGACCACTGCAGTGGGTTCCTAACTGGTCTCCCACATCTCTTATGACCACTCTTTCCAAAACACAAATCTGATGACAGTATCCTAACTTTCTTCTATCCTCCCTCATCCCCCACAAATGCCACTCCCTAGCCACTTTGCTGTAAAGAGAAAGACCACAGATTTGATCATGGCTCAGCCCCAGATGTCTGTCCCCAGAGTCATCCAGCTATCTGTTTTCTCAGCCTCACTGCTCTGGCTTTTTGCTCAAGTCCTGGAAAACTGCTGTTCCCTCTGCCAGGGCCCTGGACACTCTGCCTTTTCACCTTCTCCCTCGCTGCATCATTAATTGTCACTCTTTCTTACTCTCTGCTCATGGGTCACTTCCTTACCTGACCTATATCAGAACAAATCCCATTGTAACCTCCATTTATGTGATTATTTGTTTAATATCTGTCTACTCCATATGTTTCTAATCAATATATCTTGTTCAGCTCTGTACCCCAAGTGTCATCATGGGGAACTCAATAAATATTTGTTGATCTTAAAGGAATCACTTTGTCCTTTGGTGAAGAGAAGGGAAAACCTTGCTGTAGAAGAGGACAGGCAAACCCACAGGTACAGATTCTCTACTCCACCACCAGCCTGCATGTTTATTCTTACAAACAGCCCTGAACTTCCTTCCTTTGCAGGTGCTTTTAGCTTTGGTGTATCTCCAAATCCCTCTTGCTCTTGGTTCTCACTGTAGTTTCAGATTCCATTTTTTAAACTGTGGTACAATATGTGTAAGATAAAATTTACCATTTTAACTATTTTTAAGCATATAGCTCCATAGCATTAAGTACATCCACACTGTAATGCAGCAATTTCTACCATCCATCTCCAGAACTTTTCACCACCTCAAACTAAAACTCACTACTCAAACAAGTAACTACCTATTCCTTCCCTTTCCATGATGACTGCTGTTCTACTTTTCATTTCTCTGAATTTGACTACCTTAGATACCTCATATAAGTAGAATCACACAGTATCTTTTTGTGACAGTGCTGTTTTACTTAACATAACATCCTGAAGGTTCATCTGTGTTGCAGCATGTGTCAGAATTTCTTTCCGTTTCAAGGCTGAATAAAATTTCATTGTATGTATATACCACATTTTGTTTATCCAATCATCTGTTGGTGGGCATTTGAGCTCTTGGCTGTTATACTAGTACTATAGGAAATATTGGTGTACAAACATCTGTGAAACTCTATTTTCAGTGACACGCTATCATCAAAGGATATCTCCTTCCTTCAGTGTAACTGAGTCTTGAAATGTGTAATGACTTCCTTCCAACAAGTATCTGTAAACCTTTTCATCTAGCTAGACTCAAGTTAGGCATTCCCGGGCTAGGGATTTAGCTCAGTGGTTAGAGTGCTTCCCTTGCAAAAACAAGGCCCTGAGTTCAATCCCCAGCACACACACACACAAAAGAAAAACCAAAAAAACACTCACCCCCAAAAACGTTAGGCATTCCCACTCTTAGAAATGTAGCAAGCACAAGAAAATTCCATGCGCCAAGGATTACACCTGGACCAGGAAACAGACTGGAGATTTCAGTGCTATGTTGTGTCTTCAAATTTAATCCGAACTGAAAGGGAGAGATCTATGTGGACCTGACACTTGTTTCCTATTGCTGCTATAACAAATTACCACAAATTTATTGTTGCACAACTACACAAATTTATTCTCCTTTTGCCTTCCAGGGTGTTATGGTGTGTGTTTAGATGACCTCCACAAAGACTCATGGGGTCATAGGTGGGGCTTTATCAGAGGTGGCTGGATCTAGAGTGTGTGATTACTAAATTAGTCTGCTGGTTGGTTTGGCAGAGTTCTGCTGGGGACAAGAATGTGATGCTGGGACTGACTCACAGTGAGATACCAGGATTAAGGGTGTGACTGCTACCCACCCTGAGGGGCAGAAAGAGGGTCCCTGCTTGTCTCTCATCACTTGCTTGCTGCCAGGTCACCCTGCCTTGTAGCCAACCAACTATGAACTGAAACCTCTACAAATTGTAAGCCAAATAAACTTTTCTTCCCTTAACTTTGGCTGTCGGATAATTTTGTCTCAGCAATAAGAAAAATAACTAAGACATGGGGGCAAAAGCCTAAAATCGATTTCATGGGCCTAAAGTGCCTACAGGACTGGTTCCTTCTGAAGGCTTTAGGAGGAGAATCATTTCCTTGCCTTCTTCAGCTCTTCCAGTGACATCTTGCATTTCTTGGCTTGTGGCCTCTTCCTCTATGTTCAAAGTATATCAACCCAGTCTCTGCTTTCAATATTGCACTACCTTCCTCTCTAAATCTGATTCCTGCCACTCCCTTACAAAGACTGCTGTGCTTACATCAGGTGCATCCAGATAGTTGAAGATAATCTCCCCCTTTAAGATCCTTAATTTGCTATATAAGACAATATATTCACAGGTTTCAGATATTAGGATATGAACATATATATAGGGATGGAAACATTACCTGGGGCTTTCTGGAGAACCTGTGGGCTGGCCTTAATGGCCAGGAGTGTGGGCAGGTAGATGGAGGTGACATTCTAGAGAACGAGTAAATGTGCTCTCTCTGCCCCAACTGTACAGTAGATTTTCAGGATCCTCAACAAACAGGTACCCAAGACCACTGTGCGCCTGGACCCTCCTTAGTGCACCTGCCTGAGAGTTCACTATTCTGCAAGTACCTACTATTTCTGACCAGTGGACAGGGTCCGAATCCCTGCAGGTACAGCAGCCACGGAGAACACTGGCCACGAACGCTGGCGGGTCTGTTCCCTCCTCATCAGCTTTCACTGAGCTCTCCAAGTACTGTACTGGGCAATGTGTTAGACTCTGGGGACACAGATCACGATACGGCCCCTGCACCCAGGGCATTTTTTTCTTCTTAATTTCTCAAGCTTCCTTATCATGAACAGAGGTACTTTTGCAGTTAAAAAAATAAAAACAAACATGGTATTTTTCTAAAAAACAATAAAGAGTTGATTCTAGTTAGAACTCTAATGAGTGTCAAGTGTGCATGATCTTGTTCTGGTGCTGGGGAGGGTTAGAGAACGTAGGAGGCATCTTGGTGGTTAGCAAAAACGTGGCTGCTTTGCAGGAAAGGGAAGGATCTGGGGAGAATGGAGAGCAATCGGAAGGTTAGGAGGAATGGGTTTTGAGGGAAGTGGGCTTACTAAAAATTCCTAAGTAGGCTCGGAAAGCCATCACAGATGCTGATTTAAAGTTGAACTGTATGTTTTTCCTTAAGCCTTTACTTCTTTTGTGTTTGCTCAAATGTTATGGCCTAGCACATTTCTCGGAGTTCTAGTCACCACATTAGGGGGTCTGACCCTTTCAAGTGGTTTCAAGGGGAACTTGTCACTCATCAAGAGCACCCAAACAGCTCCAGAATAAGTCCTGTGATAGCCTCAAAAGTAAAACATAAAGGAAAAAAATGTGATTAGGTTTGCAGTTTAGAAAACCCAGATTTGTGCATTTCAAGGTAGAGAGTATGCTGAAGCTCTGGGCTTTGTATACATCCCAGTTGGGCTCAGATGCCAGTCTGAGGACTTTACCAGCTTGGTGGCCTGGGCAAATGATTTCATTTCTTTGTGATTCTCTAGTCTTATCTATGAGATGGGGACGAAAATAGTACCTACAGCAAACAGCTGCTATTAAGGATCAAATTAAAGCATTTGATGTCTTACAGCATGTAGCAAGTACTGTACTCAGTAAATGTCAACTACAGCTCAGTGTGTAAAGATGCTAGGGGTTATAGTTAGTCTTTAGAACAAAAGTAAGAGAAAATGATGACTGATGTTAATCCTGTTTCAGAAACTTGAAACAAATCACCCAAAGCCAAAACAAATCCAATGACTTACAGAAAATGGTGCAAAAACAAATCAAGTGATTTACAGAAAATGGTGCTTACTGAGTCATTGGCAGGCTTCCTGCTTCCTTGCATTTTCCTTAGTGATTTATCTGAATCCTGGAATATGTATTCAGATTGACCTCGGTCTCTGTATGAAAGGATATTTCAGCATACAAATCTGCTGCCAAACTTATGTGTGAAAGGAGGGAGAAAATTTGAAACCATTAAGAAAGAATAGCAATCAGAATAATAACTACCACAATACAACTAATGTTTGTATCACCCTTTACCATTGATGAAGAGCTTTTTATCTCATACAGTTCTCAAAAAGATCTGGTGAGGTATCTAGGACAGGTGCCATCGTTAACCCCATTTCACTGAGGAAAATACTGGGGCTGAAAGAAGTTCAGGAACATTGAGGACACAAAAGTAAGTAAAAAGCTCACAACTCCTCATTCTCTGCTTTTAGAAAAAAGTGTGCCAAGCTTTCAGCATCACAGCAAGGTGATTTAAAAAATAAATACACCCAGTTTTATACAACTAAATGATTGCTGTTTCTCAGTGATCACTTTTGTGTGCTGGGGGCTATTTTGAAAATGTGACTACTGTGCAAGCCTTTTAAGAATGCTTTTCAAATATCCTCTCTCTCTCTCACATCAATTTTGCCCCCTCTCCGTAGTTCCACTTATTCACCAGCTTTGGTTCCAGATGACTTTTTCAAAACTCATATCTACTCTTTTCTAATGAGACTTGAGATGAATGAAGATAATCAAAGTCACAGCTCTAATGATACATCTAAAATGTTTTGGAACAGGGTAGTCATGTTGGAATGTAGTGGAGTATGTGTCACTTCTTCAGGTCACTGTTTCAAAGGGCATCCTGTATTTGGGTGTGAAAGTTCTAGTATGTTTCTTTAAACCTGAGGATCTTTTACTTATGATTGTGGTTTTAGGAAGTCATTAAACAATTTCCTTTCTTTTCCACCTGAGTTCAGCACCAATTGAGAAATGAAACACAGAAAGGCTACAGATAGAGATCAAAGTGTAAGCTTTATCACGATACACTTAAGAGAGAACTGGCTTATGTGGCCAAAGAAAGGTGCCACCAGTTAAGGCCAAGTTAGAGGCTCTACCCATGAGTCATAGGCAGCACCAGACCACTGCAGCTTCCACTCCACTTGAGGGCTGAGCTGCCTCGCCAAGTATCCCACAGAGAAGACAGAGCTGGCTGTCTAAATCCTGTAGACAGACAGACAAGAGAGGCTTGGGGGTGAAGCGGGAAAGGGAGGACAGGAGAGAGAGATGGGTGGAGAAGAAAACGAGGGAAAAAAGGAGGTGGGGGGACAAGTCTGGATGTCCCCTTCCTTCTTCCAAACTCAGTAATTTGCTCATTAGCCCTCTTCCCTCCCAGTGGAAAAGTGAGTAAGACGCAAGGGGTGAGGGTACAAGTGTTACACCAGGGAAAAGGGAAACAATGTGGAGAGAGTGCAAAGAGGATTCTCCCATAGCACCAGGTATTTATTTATTTAATGTGAGCAACATTTCCAGAGTTAGATGTGGTTATTCCTGTGTAATAGACAAAGGAACTGGAGTGTAGATAATGGCCCTAGTCACACAGTGTGAAGTGGGCTCTGGGTTATGGCTTATGCGCTCACAGGTGACCCAAGGACTCTGAGGAGTGGGCACAGCGTACGCAGAGGTAAGGTGCTAGGAAACTGGGAAGCACAGTTCAGGGAACAAAAGGTAGTGTAGCTTTCCAAATAGGAGCCAGGCGAATAGGAATCCAGTAGCATTGGGATGGTATAGTGAGGTCAGCACCATTTTCAAAACAGAATAAAGAAAAGTAAACAAATGATCAGGTGGGTGAGGGTCAGGAAGAGACTAGACACAGACTGAATGTCAATGTCTTTGAGCCAGAGTGACTGAAAAAATGGTAACGGCATTAAAAACATAAGAAAGTAGGAAGAGAGACTGATCTTATTGTCATCCATCTCTGAACATGTTTAATTGCCTGTGCTGTTTACTACAGATAAATGCTTATTTTAATGATTCAGTAACTTATTCATTTAAATAATAACTTCTGTTGTACCCTTATGATGTGCTAAGAGCTAAGAGGACTTCATGGCAGCCATTCACTGACACAATGCTTGTCCTCAGGGAGCTTGCTGTCAGGTGGAGTGTATACAACCCCAACCATCACACCAATGCAAGACTGCTGCTGTGGTAACAGCTACAAAGGAGACACACATGGTGTTGTGTTTTGAAAGCCTATAATAGAGGAGCTGCTCTACTTATGAAGGTCAGGAAACACCTCCTGAGGAGTGACGCCTGAGCTGAGATCTAACGGGTAAGTAAGAGGTAACTAGGCTAAAAGGACAGAGAGCACTGCAGGCAGGTGAAATTCACACAATGGAATATTACACAGCAGTAAAAATGAATGTATCCCTGCTACCCACAACTAAATGGATGAATATTGGCAACATAATATTAGCTGAAAAAAGCAAGGTCGCATAAAGTTTACAAATGATAAAAATGAAGTAACACATTATTTAGATAATAAAGCACAAAAGGCAATATGAAATAAACACAAAATGTTGAAATGGTAATTGCTTTCAGAGAAGTGATGAGAAGGGATGGGAGGTTCACAGAGGAAATTATAAATTACTGGTAATGTTCTAGATAATGGGGTTGATGGGGAGTTCTGAAAAGTTCACCTTATTATTTTAAATACATAAAGAGGATTGCACATTGGCCAATTTAATGGCACGACATAAGCCAAGAATTATGATTAATCAAATTCTGGACATCTGAGGTTTTTTTTTTTTGTGCCAGGAATCGAACTCAGGGTTTTGCGCTTGCTAGACAAGCACTCTAACCACTGAGCTAAACACCCAGCCGCCACTCCACCGCCCCGAGTTTTTTTTTTTAAAGGAGGCATTATTCCAAGCATTACAAATTTAAAGAATTATCAAGAGAGTTGGAATAGAAAAGCAGGGAAAATAGGAAATGAGAGCCTCGAAGATGTTTTCTAGCGATTTTCTTTTTAATCTCAAGAATTGTAGGAGCCACTGAAATGTTTTTAAGCAAGATACAGACTTAAAAATACACATTTCGAAAATAATCCTTCTGCTCTAAACGTAGTGGCCACATTAAAGGGAGGTGAAAGCGAAACTGGAGGAACCACTTAGGGGTCCTAGTCTAGATATAAGACGGGGGGCTTCTGGTGTGTGGAGGAAGCAGTGACACGGGTGGTGCTAGGAATCAGGTGGTGAAGATGGAGCTGCTGGCACTGGGGTGATGGTGGGGTGGTGATGAGGGTGGTGATGGTGGTGTAACGATGGTAATAATGATGGAAGTAGTACTGTTGATAATGGCGACGGAGATGTAGCAATCACCGTGATAGTGCAGGTGACAATGGTGGTATTACTAGTGTTGGTGAGGATATTGCTTTTTTGGTGTTGAAAACAGAGGTAAACATTTGAGAACATTTAGAAAATAAAATCTACAGAATTTAGAGACAGAGCTGATATAGGTGTTGACAAAGGGGCAGATGCCAAGGATAAATCCCTGGGTTTCTGGTTTGTCGAGAAAGGGGGGTGGACTGGGAGGGGAAAAGGAAGTATGTTTTGAGCATACTGAATTCAAGATGCTTTTTTAGGCCCCACCTGTTTCTCAACTCATTTCTGAAATGATGACTTCTTTTTCCTTTTTATTCTCTATTGCCTAGAAGACAGCCCATAAACTCATATTCTTTCTTGAGCCAGGGAGGTAACCAGAATGAGCAGAGTGTTCTGGGTCAGGAAGACATTCAGATTGGTGGGGACTTTGGTGACCAGTAGAGAACACGAGACGTGAGAAGGGGGTGACCATAACCCAGGTAAGCCCACCAAGAGGTCAAGTGTTGTGAGTTCTTGATTTTTTAAAAAGAAGAACTGAAAATCCTAATTTTTATGCTTTTTAGTTAGCAACTAATTCAACTCTTAAACACATACACATGCCCCTACTTTGAGAGCTAACCCTGTGGGCTAGACACAACAACCCTGTAACTCAAGGGTAGCCAGAAGAAAATTTTGGTTCTAAGTCATTTCTTAATATTTGTTTACCTACTACATTACTGATCAAGTATATTTCAATAAATTATATTGCAATTAAATCGTGATAGACATTTTCTGAAAACGTAGCTCCATTAAGAGGTACTAGTGTTTGGATTTTATCAAAACATTCTGTATAGCCAGCTTTAAAATATTTCTTAAATTTAAACATTTTTATCTTGAAAAATAACAAAGCCTCAGAAATGTTGCAAGAATAGAATAATGAACTCCCACAGGCCTTCATCCAGATTTGCCAATTGTTAGCATTTTTCCATATATGGGTTTTTTCTCCACCCCTCATCTGATGCATTTGAGAGTAAACTGCAGACTCTATAGCTACCAGTACTTCAGTGTGCATCTTCACAGTATCATGGCATTCTCTTACTTGAGCACAATACAATGAGCGAGTGTAGGATCAAGACCATACTGTTATCTAACACATAATTAATATTCACTTTTGTGATTCTTTTTTTGATCCAGGATCCAGCCAGAATTCTTCATTGCATTTAACTGTCATGTACGTTTAGTCTCCTTTAATCTGGACCGGTTCCTCACGTCTTTCATGACAGCGACATTCTCGAAGGCTACAAGCCAGCTGTTTTATAGAATGCCCCTCAATTTGAATTTGCGTGATTGGTTCCTCATGGTTAGATTTAGGTTGTACATTTTGGGCAGGAATGCTGTAATATTGTGTCCTTAGCAACTCACCCCAGGAGGCACACGATGTCACTTTGATCAGTTAGGGAGGGCCGTGTCTGCCAAATTCCCCACCGCACAGCAACACCCCTCTTGGCAATCAGCAATTAATCTGTGGGGAGACAGCTGGAGACTCTGGAATGTCCTGTTCACTGACAAACTTTCACCCAATAATTTTAGCATCCATTTAAGAGTCTCATCTGAATTATCATTACTATGGAGGTTGCCAATTTACGGTTCTTTCTAAGATTTCTTCTACATTTATTAACATGTCACCATAAAGAAAAGCTTTTGTGTACACATTTGTTTAATTATTATAATACCTCTGTGGATACCTGGACTCCTTTTGTAACCAATTACAGCCTATTACTGTTATTTTGATGCTAAGTTTGCCAACAATTGGCTGGTGGGACCCCTTTCCAGCTGGCTCCTCTGTTCTTTTGACATAGTCCTGCATATTTTTGAGGATCTACTTACTGCCACCAAAATTCTGATGGTTCACTTTGTAGTTTCTCTGCCCTAGTTCTTGAAATCAGCCATATGTCTAAGGAGCCCTGTTTCTTTTAGTGGAGAACTCTTTTAGAAATTAAACTCCGGGTCCTGGGTGTGCTGATTGCTGCTGAGATGTCATGGCTACTAGGTGCATTCAGAATAACTGGGAGAATTTTTTTTTTGTAATTTGTGAGTTCAGACTAGTACCTTTGATTCACATTAAACAGTAGAGGTCTATTCTTTGTCTTCCCTTATTTCATTGTTGTATCCACCTTCTCCCACAGTGAGTATTCCTGGCTTTTAATACATTTATTCATTTAAATCATGAATTTTAAAGCAGGACTGCTGGCCTCCTTTCCTTCCTCCTTTCCCAGCTACTGAGGTAATTTATTTTGATGTACCTCAGTTTCTCAAATGTTTTTTAGTTGATTTTCTCACATTACAAACATGTTCATGTTTTTCCAAGCATATCTCTACAGAGATTCCACCATGTGGAAGTATATATTAATATTATTTATCATTGATCATACAGAGAACAATTCCCTTGCTCTGAGTGAGGCTGAAATAAGATTGTTGATAATAATTTCCATCTGCTTGGCAGCTTACAGTTTACAAAGAACTTCTTTGCATATACTGCTTCATTCTCTCTTAATGGCTTGAATTCTTTAGGTTCCAGACAGAATGAACAATAGATAAGCTCAGGGGCTTGTGAATGTTTCACATAGTAGGGCTTCATATGTGCTTAATTTTTATGGGAAAGGTTTTTTTTTGGGGGGTTGCTGGGGATCGAACTCAGGGCCTTGTGCTTGCTAGGCAAGCATTCTACCACTTGAGCTAAATCCCTGTCCCCATATGTGCTTAATTTTTAAAAGCCACATTTAGAATCTATGATAGATGAAAACAAGGAGCCTATGAAAGTATGAATAATCCTAAAGTATAAGCAGTCTAATTTTTTTTTTTTTTTGGTGCTGGGGATCAAACTCAGGGCCTTGTGCTTGGAAGGCAAGCACTTTAACCACTGAGCTAAATCCCCAGCCCCCGCAGTCTAACATTTTTATACTCACTTCAGCATTTTCCTGTTTTTATTTCAGAGGAAGTCTGCGTCTTCTTTAGATTGATAATTTTAAAAAGGTTATCTACTTCCTAAAGATGCACCATATAACAAATGTCTTTCAAGTAGTGGTTCTTGAATTTGGCTGCTCGTAGGATCTCTTGGGCAGGGGTGAGTGGGCTGCTCCCCAGTGCAATTAAATCAGACTCTTCAGGTGGGCATCAGTACTTTTGAACACTGCCTGGGGTACCTTACCAGCCAACCATGGCGTGAGGAAAGGCTATGCTAAGGGCCAGGAGGGTGGCTTGGGTCACAGGCTAAACACAGGGCGCTTGCTTTGAGTCTCATTTCCAGTTTAAAGACTATTACTTAAAGTTTGACCTTAGCAGTTGAAAGTCATTGATTATTCTTTTTATAACCTTAGCCAGTACGATGTTTAAAACCACATTATCTTCATTTTATGGTTTGTGTGATTTTCATATTTTAATGTTTCTGACATACCAGACTCCAAAATTAAGAGTGTGTGTATATGTGGATGTGTTAACACTTTTAAACCATGCCCAGAGCAGGATTCTTAAGATTCACTGTGTGTCAGAAATACCCAAAGTTCTTGTCACGAATGTGCAATCTCAGGTAGGTTTCAGGCCTTTTGAAACAGCCAAGGTAACAAGTGTTCCCAGGTGATTCTGATTCTCCTGATCCTTGGACTTTGCTTTGAACAGTGGTTTTCAGAGCAGTCCTTCCCTCTATGCACCCGCAGTATCAGCCGTACCCGGGGACTTGTTAGAAACGCAAATTCCTAGGCCTTGCTCCAGACTGACTGAGTTAGAAATTCTGGAAGTGGGGACCGGTAGTCAAAATGTTCCCAAGCCCCAGTGATGCAAGGTACAGTTTGAGAACCGCTCTTTTATGAAACACTGCCAGTGGTCCTGTACTTCTTTGATGATAAGCATATTTTTAAAACTACAGAATCTGGGGCCTGTCCCAGACCTACAGTTCCAAGGGTCGACCTGAGCAATTTGCATCAAAAGCATTCCGTGAGATTCTCCAATCAAATCTAGGCGATTCTGAGATGACAAAAACACAGGTTTCCCTCCTAGTAGGTTTCACTACTAGTTCCCTATATAGGGTTCATCTTTGGATTTTGTGTTCATCATCATATTTGAATTTTAAAATACTCTTAGTGAGGTGAATATGATGATCAGATCTATTGTTCAGATGAGACAACTGAGGTTTAGGCCACTAGGGTCATACTGATAGCAAACCAGGGAACTGGGACTTAAATGAGAAACTTTCTGACACAAAAGCCTTCGCTCTTACATTGTTCTCTTACAGACAGCGAAGTAAGGTAGAAATATTATAGGCAGTCAGACAGGGCCGGGCCCTCAGTGGAGTCAATACACAAGAGGAGAATAGGCTACAACTATGGCTGGAGGTGCATCCATTGAAGGTCAGGACTCAAGATAAGGCCGATCACACTCATCTGATCTGATAAAGTCTAGGTCACCCGGGTGGGTGACCAAGATCTCCAGATCCGGCTCACCCTGGAATGTCCTTGTTCTCTCCTTGCTGATTTACTACATGACTTTCTTCCCCATTGGACCACTATTACCTAAACGACTATACTTGTACTATTATTGGTTAATCATCATTTTGACACACATTGTACCCGCCTCACAATTTTGCTCTATAAAACTTCCCCTGAAGGGTGGGCACGTGGGCAACCCGCTCGGGTCCCCTCCTGTCTCTCAGGAGCTCTCTTTTTCTCTCTCAATAAATTTCCTACTCTTAACCTCCTTTGTTCCTTAGAATTCATTCTTTGACTTTGGAGAACACAAACTCAGTGTAACTGACATCTAGCAGGTTGGGAGTTATATTTTTTCCCCTATATCAGTTCCACTGTTCTAAGATGCCTGCATGCAAATAATTCTTGTTAAAGTGGAGCAGTTTTGCAGATAGGTACTGGCCTGGAGTAACACCCTGGTTTACCAGTGTCTATCTGTGTTCCCAATCTGGCTTTTCAGACTTTCCTCCCCACTGTTCTCAACATGAAATTGTTCCCTCTAATGAAGCCATTTTACTCATCCTTGACTTCCCTTGGCCCACTCTGATCTTCCCTGCTGCTCTCACTGCACCCTTACTGACGAGATCACTCCTGGAAGATCACATCTCCCAAGCTTCTAACTGGTGACTTGCTTCTTATATATTTTCTTGCTGGATTACTTCCTTAACCCTACTTCTCTGCTCAAAAGCATTGTGCTTCCTCTTTTCTAGCAGCCTAGAACCTGGCCGTGGCCCAAGGATCTTCTCTGGGCAGCCTCCCTGACTGCACCCAAGTCTCAGTGAACTCTCCCTTCTTAGAGTTACGGGGACAGTCTCAGTCTGAGCCCTTTATTTGGTATACAGCATACAGTATCCTGATGAAGCCTCTTGATCTCTCATCTAGGTCCAGCTCCTTGAAGGTGCTGGTCTGTCCCTGGTAAGTAGTAGGAGCTGCTAACATGTCTGTCTCCCTGTGATGAAGTCAATCTGGTTAGAGACCTACAGAAAGCAAAGGTGAATTTTAAAAGCAAGACAAGTTAGGAGACCTTACGGGAAAATATGTGGAGGGGTTATGTAAGCAGTCACTGGATTTGCAAGGGTAGCTTGACAGATTTAATCAGTCTTTAGAAATTGATTCATGGGATGCCTAAATTTTCTTCTAAGCCCAGAAAGGGCGGGGGTTGGAGACAGAATGGCAGCGGCAGTAGGAAAAGTGGCAGTGGTGTGGTGTATGCTTCAGAAAGGGGAATGGCTTTACTATTTAAAAGAAAATTTTCCACTGTAGTCATCATTCCAAGTGAAAATGTGTTTTCCTTAAAAAAAAAAAAAAAAAGAGAATGGGCAGTACCTCATTTGGTTCCCGTCCAAACTTTAGGGTAGCAGAGTTCTGTGAACATCTTCGTATTTCAAGACAACAACACCCTCAGAAGTAACACGAGACTGCTGGTCCAGAGGGCCTGAATTCTAGAAGCCCACACCTGGAAGAACAAGCACAGGTACCCGTTGAGCCCGAGTCAAGGACAATGCTGGGGAACGAGCGCCACCTACTGACCAATCAAAGTCACACTTTTTTCCTGCCAGGAACTTCCCATTTGGTTTGGCTAAGAGGAGGTGTGTCCAAAGAGGCTGGCCCCAGAGACCCAAGGACATTGTCTGTGCAGTCTTTTTCCAGGAAATTCAGAAAGACGAAGTCACACAAAGTGAAGTGTTCCTAGCATACATCTTCTCTAAGAATCTATTTTGGGTAAAGCAGTCTCCTTCGCGGAAAACTATCAATAGCCTTGGTAATGCTAGAACTAATGTTTAGCTGAATGGTGTTGTGCAAAGCCATGGTGCCATCACATGGATTTCAAAGACAGCTGTGCTGTTAAGGAGTAGTGGAGGCAGAGGACGAAGTTGAGGAATTAACTCTGTTTTATAAGAGTCTGAAGCCATTTAAAGATTTTTAAAAGAGGTCCATTTCATTTAAAAATAAAATGTTATCTGACACAAAGTGCAGTGTTTATTAAATACAGAAGAGAGTCATAGCTGAGCATGGTGATGCACACCTGTAATCCCAGCACTCTGGGAGGCTGCAGACTGTGAGTTTAAGTCCAGCCTAGGCAATTTAGCAACTTAGCAAGACCCTGTCTCAAAATAAAAAGTTAAAAAATGGCTGAGGATATAACTCAATGTAATGGTCTGGGGTTCAATCCCCAGTACTGAGGAGCAGGAGAGGAGGAAAGTGTCGTTGCAGATGTCTCTGCAGATACTATAGTTTTAGAGTTCTTCCTGAAGTGACGAAGCACTGAGATACTGAGGGTAAGGGCACCAGACGGAGGCTCCTGGCAAACCCTTCAGCCCAAGCTCTGGCGATGGAGTCATAATCGTTTGTCATCTCAACACCCCGTCAGGTCAGTCTGAAAAGTGCATCAGAGGTTGACAAGATGGATGGATGGGCTTTGTTTCCTGCACCAGGACACTGCATCCGGGATGCATAATTCTACGTGTGAGAAAGGCCAGTTCCTACATCAACAGAGACCTCAAATTGTGTTCTTTCTCATGTGTGGTGCAAGGTGTACTTAAGGAAAGAATGGAAAAGAGTAGAAGGACCAAGAGGAAAGAGAAGAAAGCTTCCTTCGGCTGCCTCTTGGCAAACCAGCCTTTGGGGGCTTTTCATTTTCATACCCAGCAGCACTTAATCCTGGAGGAATTCTAGCCCTCTGGATCCCGATAAACAAATTCACATTAAACAACATAACCTTCCACTGAGAGTCACTCTCTGATTTTACCTGAGCATAAAGGAAGGAGTGCTGCTTAGCCCAAAGGAATGGGGCTACAACAGAGCTCTCTGGGTGCCAGGCCGGGGCTGACGCCTTCCACCCAGCAGCTCATGGGTTCTCTGTAGCCTTGTGAAGTGGGAACAGAGGCTCAAGGCCAGAGAATGAGGGTTCCCCTGGCCTCCAGGGCTAATCTCCAAGGGAGACAGCCAACATACAGACCCAGCTCGGCCCGGCCCTAGAGTTAGTGCTCTGTCCCTGTGATAGTCTGAGCCTCTAACAGAGACCTTTAGAAACTACTAGTGGAACTGCCTCGGAATAAGAGAAGATGTTATTCTTTCTTTGTAGCCAGAAGAAACTATCCTGTGCTGACGGAGGATCCTCTCTTTACTTTTCGCTCGTTTATCACTGAAGACTACGTAGCTTCATCAAAATTCTAGGCTACTTAAACAGAAGAGCAGTATTTACTTACTGACTTGAGCTCCCATGTACGTGTGCACATGCCACATAAACATGCCTTTCTGCATGGAGTGAGGAGGTTGAACAAAGACTGGGGATGCTGAGGAAGCAGAGAAGTGAGTAGTAGGTAGCTACACAATGCCAGGATGAGAGCTGGTATATAAAACTCTGAATAGGGAGTCAGGGGCCCTCGATTTGAATTCTGGTTCTGCCACTAACAACAGCAATAAAAGCTAACATTTGAGTGCTTTACAGTGTGTCAAGTACATTCCAGGCATTTTATATGTGTTAATTCACTTAATCCTTATTACCATCCAGTACCTATTATTCTTCCCATTTTACTGATGAAAAAATCGAGGCACACAAAGGTTAAATTACTTGTCCCGGGTCACACCAGCTTAAAAAGCAGTAGAAAGTTAGCTTGAACTCAGAAGTCTGGCTAACTGTTATGTCGTATTACTGTTTCTCTAGCATAAACTAATTGATATACTGTGTCAGCTAACCTTTCTGGACTCTGGTTTTTCCCATTTATAAATTCATAATTTTAACAAATATTGAGGCCAAAGCCTGTGTGTGACCTTATAGATCAGGTCCAAGTGGAAAAGACAACACACACACAAGTTCCCTACAGCCCAGACATATCCAGTGCAAAATGCAAATGAAAGAGGGAGCCCACCATGCAGCTGAGACTTCCAGGGAAGGCTTCAGGAGCTGGCCTTGGAACTCAGTCTCAAAATGGGAGACTGGTTCCGAAAGGGCATCTCAGGCAGAGATAAAGCTGAGTGTGGGGACTCGACTAATCAGACCATTTGACTCAAAACAGGGTATTGGGCAGGGGATACTGTCAGAGGAAAAGAGTAAGTTTCGAGGTTGAGGAATCACATCCAGGACCTTTAATCTGACAGTAGCACAAGCCTAATTCATGTGGGGACGAGGCCAGAGAACAGTCTGCTTCTGAGAATTGAGGACCTCAAGTTGGGTGGCAGAGCAAGGGGGCAGGAATGCAACCATGGGATTAGAAGTCTGAAGCATCAGGAAAGCAAAGGGATGCGAATGGGATGGAATACTGGCTGAGAGGGCGGCAAAGAAAGACATTCGTGGCTGACTTCTTCAAGCTAACATTCTTAGGCACTGGCCAGAGGGATGAGATTTGTACAGCTGAGGCTTAGCGTAACGACCATTTGAAACGTATTATGACAGCTACCCACTATGTAGCACGTATCCTATAGGTTCCCCCACGTTACCTCCATCGACAGAGGAGCACTGCCGTACAGGTGGGTGGCTTTCATCTTAAAGAGGCAACACAGCATGGTGTTAACGTGGTAGACCCTGAAGCCAGGACTGAAATAAGTAGAGGAGCTACTGTTAGAATCTTTCTGCACCTCAGCGTGTAACGTGTAAAACGGGAACATCGTTACCCATCTCGTAGTGTGGTTGTGAGAATCAAATTAGTTAACAAGGAAGGGCCTGGCCCGAGTAAGGCCACAGGATCTGTTAGCTACTCTTAGTGATGAGTAAGCCTCAGCGAAGAGAGATGAAAATGATCTGGCCAAGGACGCACAAGCAGTGGAGTCGGGATTTGGACCAGCTCTGCTGGCTTCGGTTCTGCTGTGCCATGCCAAAGTGAGGTGGGACCATGGAAGAGCTGAGAGGGAAGCCAAGGGGTTCGTGGGAGCAGTTCATTCAGGTGGCAGGAGGAATATGAAGAGGAACGAGGAACAATTAGGAGGAAGAACATGAATACAGAATTTTACAAATCTTTTTGTTTTTGTGACTGTTTAAACCTAATAAGCTCATTCTAAAAATTAAAATTAAATCTAATAATCTCATTCTAAAAATTAAGATATCATGGAACAAAATTCCGGTGACCTTATCACCTCCCTGCTCCCCTATCAGACAACCACTACTAACAGGTTTTAAAAACAAAGACTCCAGGACGTGATAGTAGCCTGAGAGGCAGGAGAGGTAACTCAAGATGCAGGGAGGGCCTGACCCTCCTGCAGGTAAGGCCCAAAGCAGGAGGGTCAGGGCCACTACAGGACAACAGAACAGGACCATCAGAGGAGTAGGAGTGGGGGTGAGGCAGACCTGGTTGGGTAGGTGTGGGACAGGGAGTGGGGGAGTGGGCACAGGCAGCCCCCCAGAAAGAGGGCCAGATTGACAGTCAGAGGGATAGGAAAACTTTTTGTGTGATTGGACCCCTTTGGGAATCTGGTAAAGCTTATGGACCACTTTTCAGAATAGGGTTCTAATGCCTAAAATAAAATACAAAGGATCGCAAGAGGAAAACTTTTCTATCCACAGATCCCTTGGAATTCAAAATTCCTATAAAGACACTTTTGTCCTTAAGATAGGGAACTTCTGTGAAGTCTTCATTCTTGGGAACTGCCCACTGCCCCCTCCCTGAATCTTCTACATCCTGTTTGTATAACCAAAGATGCACCCAGAATGCAGAGTGGGTCCAGGTGTCTAGCTTCTAGACTACATTTTTTTTTAAATGACTACGATTTTTAGACAAATGCCTACCTTCAGGTGATATGGATGGCCTAAAATATAGAGAATTTGGGCAACATCAACATACAATTTCCATATACTGATATCAGAAGCATGTTGGCAGAGGGGAAAAGTGCTTTGGAGACTTTATGTACTGATTAAGTCTCATTGTGTCCCTCCCTCCCCTAGTTAAAAAAAAAAAATTCCACCAAGACTGACAGCTGGGTAATCCTGGGTGATCGGCTCATTACCAGAGGTACTTGTTCCACATGCTTGCAAGATGGCTGATGTGTTTCCTTATGGGGCTGGATTTGTTCCCTTCCTGTCTGCATTTCACACACACACACACACACACACACACACGCACATTCATGCACACATATACAATTTGGCTGTGGAAGCAGGGAGGGGCAGAGTAAATGAAATTCGGCACTGAGACTAATGGGCATATTTAAGGTTTAAATTTGCAGACAAAATCCAGAAAATCAGCAACAACTCTTCTTGGATCAGGTGGAAGGCTGCAGAAGGCTGGCAGCAGGCAAGGCTGGGCAGGCTCTGGAGTCACACTGGACAAACGGCTGAGTTTTTTTTTTTTTAATCACCCATTCAATAGGAAACTGGTTGAACCTGCCTAAGTCTATTAATACAAGAGTGGGTTTCCATCAAGTAATTCCAATTATTGTTAAATTATGATTTCATATTTTCCAGGCTATGTTTGGTATTTCAATAAGAAAAGGGCCCTTTTACCCTACTGCCCATAACTAGATGTAAAATTATCATATCAACTCCATCTATTGTTGGAAGTACTATTTTGGGTTGGCCCTGTGTAATGTGAAATGAAGAGAAAAAGTGTGTAGCAGAATTCCGATATGGAAATCTAGACTTAAAAACATTCTCTGATGGTTTGGCATCCTTGGGATAAATTGGTCATAGTTTTCAACAACTCAGATCAAAGCCAAATGCTGTTTGCATTCAGACAGTGATTCAGGGACCATGTCTTATTTGGTTTCTTTGAAAATAAAGCACAGACATTTTTTCATACCTTTGAGAAAAATCTTTTGACTGCTAAATTTGTGCACTGTAAATTTCACTGTACCCTAATACAAAGTTCTACATCTTGTCTCAAATATTTCTTTCAGAATTATCCCAGCAACTCTAAGCTGAATTGCTTGTAGCAATGATGGTCTCCTGATGCAATGTGAAGAAGAAGAAGAGGAAGAAGAAGAAAAAAATAGGCCAACTGGTAAAGATAAAAAATAAATGAGAGTAAATAAAACACATATGGAACTTCTACTTTCAGAGTTGCAATGTATGTGAGTATATATGCAAATTGGCCGTCCAAATAGAAACCTAGACTGGGCCAGATTTAGGCACAATTACGAAGTAGCAAAGTTTGCTTTGCATGGCCTTTTATTTTCCTGACCTGGATAGTTTTCTATGACCTCCATCTATCTTTTTTGGCCTACTTTCTGATGCGCCTGTAACCTCAGAGAGTTAGAATTATCCACTTTCAGTATCTACTTCAGGACTCCCCTTACATCACACATGTTCTCTAACTTCTTCTATTCCACTCCCTTCTTTAAGCCCCTGTGTGGTAATTATTTAAATGATCATTCCTAAAACATTTATTGCCAATTCTTGACTTTAATGAACAGATGATATATATTTGCAATTATTTCCTCGCTTTGCTGCACTCTCTTAACAGAGCTTACCAAGCGCCTATTATGCAGAGGGCAGAGGCTTTGGCATAGCCAATTAGGGAAGAGCACAGTGGTAAATGGGGGGAAGGGTATGAACACATGACAAGATAGAGTAACACCATGAAGGTGATGTGTCCCAATTTAATCTAAAAATGCTTTCATTGTACATTCTGTGTGCAGACACCATTCTAAGCATTTAGCAAATATTAACTCCTGGTTTTCAAAACAGTGCTATAAGACAGATACTGTTACTATATTTACTCTCTTTTTGCAGATGTAGAGACAGGCATAGGAAGGTTAAGAGACTTCCCAAGGTCAACCAGCTATTAAATGTGAATCCAGGACTGAATCCCAGCAGTTTGGCTCCTCAATTCAGCCTCTCCAGCTGCCAAGCGAGGAACACAGATCAGGGCTCTTGACGTCAGGAGCCCTTCCGGGTGAGCTAAAGATGGCAGTGATTCTTCTCCCTGACTACCCATTAGAGCCACTTGAAAAGCTTTTAAATAGTCCTGATGCCTAGACCCCATCTGGGCTGATTAGATCAGAATCTCTTGAGGGGAGGCCAGCCAATGACAGGACAAACTAGTCTGGGTCCAAATAGCAGCCATCCCCAAGAACCACTGCAGGGGACTGGATCCTAAAGGGGAGGCAGAGCTCAGGGAGGAAGGGGCAAAGGATGTGCCTGTGGATGTGGGACAGCAGAGGACAGATCCTTCAACTTAATTCTCTTGCCTCTTCTCTCCCACCACCAGGCTTCTGTGTCATACAGCCTTTTCCTTCTTTTTCCTCTTTTCTATCCTTGTCTTTCCCTTCTTTCCTTCCTTCCCTTTGATCTTCTTGCCTCCTTTTCCCTGTCAGCCCCTTTACCGCCTCTTTCCTTCTTCCTCCTGCTGTTCTCCTCCCATTTCCTCTTTCTCTTGCCCTGCATCTTCCTGCCAGCCGCTAGGTCATTTCCTTTAGCATTGCCCCTCCTCCCAGCAGGAGAGCAGTGGCAGGGTTAAAGCCCTCAGATTAGGCATGATGCCCGTTCACAGTGCTCTGAAGGAAGTCAGAGGAGGACTGGGTTGTGAATACTCAGTTTCTAAATAGTATAATTATATTAAATTCTGTTACGGGACCTAGAATATTCAGTATTTGGCTTTGAGGGTGGGGAGAGAAAGACAAGCTGAAAAGGTACATTAATTTTATATAGCTGCTGTAACAAAAACTATAAACATAATGTTTTAAATAAGCCAAGCTTGTCTCATACTGTTCTGTGGGACAGGAGTCTGACACAGGTCTCACTGGGTTAAGGTCAAGGTGTTGTCAAGGCTGTGTTCCTTTCTGGACTCTCTAAGAAAGTATCTGTTTCCTCACCCTTCCCACTTTCTAGAGGCTGACCACATTCCTTGGTAATGACCCTTCCCTACTCTTCTCCCCTTCCTTCCCTTCCCTCCCCGATTGAACTCGGGGGGCCTTTGCACAGAGGTACATCCCCAGCACCACCCTACCTTTTTTTTTTCTTTTCTTGAGACATTTCTCACTAAGTTGCTAAGTTCCTAGGCTGGGCTCAAACTTGTGGTCCTCCTGTCTCACCTTCTCAGACTGTTGGGGTTACAGGCATGTGCCACCCACACCCAGCTTAATGGCCTTTCTTGCACCTTCAAAACCAGGAAGCATCTCTAAGACACCTCTTTTATGGCCTTCAAATCACTTTCTTGGGCTCTCTTTTTTTTGTCTCCCTTGTCTACTTTTAAGAACTCATGTGATTGCAATGGGCTCACCTGGATATTTCAGGATACTCTCCTTATTTTAAGGCCCACTGAATAGCGACCTCAATTCTACCTGCCATCTTAAGTCCTTTTCACTATGTAGCTGAACATAATCTCAGGTTCCAGGGATTAGAGTGTAGAAATTTTGGAGTAGGGGGAGACATTACTCTCCCTACCACAGAAAACCTCACAGAATAGGTGGAGATACAGAGTAAAGATCATTCATGAAGTTAGGATGGTAGATTCAGAAGCTTGGAAGAATATGCAAGACAGGTGACTTAGTCTATTTCCTCTTGTTACAACTGAATACCATGGGCCGGGCAACTCATACAGCATGAAAGTTCAATTCAGCTCCCAGTTCTGGAGGGCCAAAATGAAGGCACTGCATCCAGTGTGGGCCTTAATGCTGTGAGGATGCTGCAGAGTCCCAAGGCAGTGCAGGACATCATGTAGTGAGATAGAGCAAGCTTGCCAGCTCAGGTCTCTCTCCTTATAAAGTTGCTACTGCAATCGTTACTTCATCTAATCCTAATTACCTCCTAGAAATTCAACCTTTGTACTAGTATAAGCTTTGAAAGTTTTAATTCATCTTTGCACATTTTCCCCACCCCTATACTTTTCTGTCTCCTGTTTAGTAACTAACTGGCATTTTAAACTCTAGCTATAGAGGGGTTGGGGATTTAGCTCAAGTGGTAGAGTGCTTGCCTAGTGAGTGCAAGGCCCTGAGTTTATCCCCAGTACCCCCACCAAAAACCCTCTAGCTGTAGATATCATTTGGGGCTGTTGGTGAAAGTGGCAGGGGCAGAGTTCTTAGATGCCACTCATATTGGGGGGACAAGCATTCAGACTAAGGCGGGAGGCTTGAAGGAACTATAAGCTCAGGATCATCTGGTGGTGTCCTGTACCAGGTGATTCCATATACAATTTACACAATATGTTTTGTTCTTACATTTTGCATATAATTATGTTTACACATGTATTTCATCCAAATGTCTTACAATAATCAGTGTGGTCTGGGGGCAGTACAGTATGGTGTTACAGCAAAAATGAGAGCCAGAGGGGGCTGGCTGAGTTCTAGTCTGGCCTCTGTCACTTATTAGCTTCCTGCTTGGGAGAATTAAATGAGATCTAGAATCTCAGGTACCTTGCTCAGTCCTGACACTCAATATACCCCTACTGAATGTGTGTTGTTATCAGCCATAACTAAACTGTGTCTTAAACTGACTGCTCAAAACCTGATGTCCTCATTTTCTCCTTCATATGCACTGCTTGCTGGAAAGAAAAAGAGAGCAGAGACAGGAAGAACATTTTTGACCTATGCAAGCTGCTGAGATAAACATCATTATTATTAGGTTCAAATGGTCTAACTACTGGGCCCTAAATTCAATCTAGAATCTAAGGACTCTCTGCCCCTGCCACTTACGCCAGCAGCCCCAAATGACAGCTACAGCTAGAATGTTAAATGACATTTAGTTACAAAATAGAGGACAGAAAACTATGGGGGTGGGGCAGATGTTCAAGGGGGAACAGAAACATTCAAAGGCTGGATTAATAACAACAATTACAACTGTAAAAATGAGTGGTGCTCAGAGATACCTGGGGAGGCACTGCTAACACATTGCTTTTCTACTTCTGAATGCCAACCCAGGAAAATCTCAGAGGCTCTGTTTTATCTGGGAATGAGAAAAATTCTCATTTCAACTGGAATTTGGGAATGCATATATTTCCTATTAGGTACTGAGTTCTGGGGCAATATTTGTTAACCAGTAACTGGGAACATGCAGAAATGGCTTGGCTTTTCAAGGCAGTTGTCTGACAACCAAATGGATAAGTTACTCTATCTAACCCCTACAGTTTGGCCTGCTGGTCTGAAAGGGGGCATTGTGTAATTACTGGGAAGGTAGAATATCTCTTGCTTAATATTACACTATCTGAATAGTAGGAGGGTCCTGAAGACAGCATGAGCCATAACTTAATTTTTTAAAAAAACATGTTAAATGATGTCACAAAAACTAAGTACTTACTGGGAGCCCTTTGAAGTTTGTCATGCTTATCTTTATACTTTATATCCTTTATATTCCATGGTACCTTGCATACCTTGGGTATTTCAATAAGTCACTGTATTTGTTTTAAAAATTAGCAGAATGGACTGGTTCTCACAAATGACCAAGTTAAGAGGTCAGGTGGAGGTCAGCGGTGGCTCCATCCTGGCCCTGCTGTCTTCTGTAAACTTCTCTGCCTTGCCCTCCACCCTGTGCCAGCTTTCTCTGCTAAGAGGAGGGCTGCTGCACTTGTGTCTTTCCATAACACGGAGAGGAGAAAAGGCTGCCTTCTCTGAATCCACCATGAACTTTCCTCTCCACTTCTCATTATCCCAAATTGGGTCACACGTTTGCTCTTGAACTAATTCGTGTAGCTGGGGAAACAACATGCACTGATTGGCTTAGGCCCAGATTTGTGAGCCATTCACTTGGATGAGGGAAGTGGAATTCCTCTTCTCCTCTTTGAATTATCAAGCCCATCCCTGGAGCTGGAGCTGGGACTAGGGGCAGTTTCCCATGAAGCTCATGGGCTGTGCCCTTTACCACTGGGGGAAGCCCTGATGACATGTTTATGCTGGCCAGTGGCACAGTTCCCACTCGATCTTTGCAATGCCTGGGGCTGCAGAACTGAGATTCCTGGTGGTTCAGGAACCAGCCTTTAGTCTCCCAGTAAGTGGCAGAGTTGGGATTTCCAGGTTTTCTGATTCCAAAGTTCATCCTCCTTCCAACATACCACTCTGCCTGAGTGAGTGAACAAATAAATATCTGGTAGAAGCAGGCTTCCTGACCTGAAAGAGTAACTGAGTGGTGGTTAATAAAGGAGACTGTTTCTGTTTAAAGCCAGGTCACTCCCACATAAGCTGGGCGATATTGGGGAGACATTTTACTTCTCTGCCTCTGTTTTCTCATCTGTAAAATAGATCCTACCTTATTCGGCTGTTGCGTGAATTAAGTGAAGTAATGTAGATAATGAATCCGGAGCAGGGCCCCAGCCTAAAAGAGGCCAACACTCCTACCAGGGGCAGATCTGCTTTGGGGACAACTCGTCATCTGAACAACAGACAACAAAATTACACTTTACCTGTGCCTCCATGGTTACAAGAGAACAGAAGTGTGTATACATATGAAAACCGCCTGACAGATTTAATATCATTAATTTTTGGATTTGTAATAATCTGCTCAAATTCTCTTGTCAGGGAGTTAGGGAGGAGTTTGAAAAGCCTCCAAATCACTATTTTCTTCAGAGTTTAATTCCATTCCAAACTATTTTGTTACACTCTGTTATCCTGATGTTGTCCCAGCGCTCTCCTGTCTTCTTCATGTCCCCTCAATTTTTTTTAAATTTTTTTAAATTTTTACCAAGAACATGTATTGGTACATTGTATACATATATGTCCCCTCAATTTTAAAGAAAATTCACCTTCCTCTCTGCACCTCCATCCTTATTTTCCTTTTCTTCCTCCTCCCCATCACTTAATATGTACTCTTATTTTTTTTTGAGTAGACTTTTAAGTGTGATGCAAATGACCTGGTTCCCCGTGGTTGTCTGACTGGGGGCCTGGGGGGAGAATTTCTCCTCTAACTCTAAGCATTGCATAGAAACCTTGAATTTTCTTCATCAAGGAAAAAAAAACCAAACAAAAATGAAGATCTCAGGAATACAGAAAGAGAAAGAAAGATATTTATACTCTTTTAGAGCATTGAAATGACCACATACATGTTGTTAGTGCTATTCACCTTCTCTGAAAGTAGGGAAACTATCATTTAACTTCCTCATTAATAAATCCATTCATTCGATTAGCATTAATTATTTACTTGTACCCAGTACTGCTGCTGGGCCATGAAAGGCTTACAAAGAAAAGTAAGTTACAGACATTAGAAGACATTTATAGAAGATAGTTATGGATAATAGAGCATCTTGACTAGGTAATCGGTTTTATAACACCACATGTAAGTGGACAGTTTGGATGTTAAGTGTAAAAGAATAACTGGTTGCCTGTGGAATATTGTATACATACACAGAGCCATTTTATTTAGATAAAGTCTTTATAGGCTGTGACCTTTAATCCTGATATGTCAACTTCACTGTACGAAGGAGCTCCTAGCAGATTAGCGGCACATGTTCCTGAGCGTATCTGGGCAGGTCGTGGAGGCATGGCCTCGAGTACTACACACGGTCCCTGGCCTGTGTGCTCCTGGCTGCCACCAATTAAGCAATTTGGCTCCAGCAAGCTCTTCTGCTGTGATGTTCATGCCTTGAAGTCAGCTGGCTGGGACCTGAATTCTCCCAAAACTTGAGCTAAATTAAATCTTTTCTTCTTAAATTGGGGTGTCGGGTATTGTGTGCAGCAAAACTGATTCACAGATATACCAAGAAATATCCCACCGAGCTGGGTGTGGTGGTGCACACCTGTAATCTTGGTACTCTGGAAGGCAGAGGCAGGAGAATCATGAGTTTGAACTCAGCCTGGGAAATTTAAGGATTTGGCAAGACCCTGCCTGAAAATAACAAATAAAAAGGGCTGGGAGTGCATCTCACTGCAAAGGCTCTGGGTTCAGTCCCCAATATGGCAAAATAATAATAATGATAATGATAATAAAATCAACCCTTATAGAATTTTAGATGAATATTAGGTTTATATCAAATAGGGAGAAAAAATTTACAGTAAGAAGAGATTGAGAGACAGTGTATAGAGTAAAATATTTCACATTTTGGTCAGCTGCACTTAGAGTGATAAGTTTTAGACTCTGATTTAGTTTTGACCTTAGGATGGAAAAGAGGTATGATACTGTGAATATAAGGGGTATAAATAAGAATTTTTAAAAATTGCAATACTAATGGGTAAGCAGGAAAGTCTGGGCGATCATAACTGTGGCAAATTAGTAGAAAGAGCAACTAATACTTTATTAGGGTATCAAGCACTGATAACGTAATGTGAAATTTGATTCATTCCACTATTTGTACTACTTGCTCAGGAAGGTAAAATGGAAATTTTCCATCTGACACATTTAGTTCTCCTCTTTAATTTGGCAAACACTGACTTTTTCCACTGCATTTCTACCTAACTGGACTCTTGCCATCTGGGGTGTGTGTGTGTGTGTGTGTGTGTGTGTGTGTGTGTGTGTGTTCCAATAGTTAGGCATACTATCACTAGTGCTGTTAGCTCAACTTACCTGTATTTTGGGTTCAAATTTATTTCTCTTTATAGACACTCTACAAGAGTAGGAATCTGATCACGGTTCTTTGTAAGTTTGTAAATGTTTTGCAGTGAGATTACTCAGATTGACACAAATAGCAGTCCTCCTGAGTTTTGCTGTTAGGGTGTTCCTTCTGGGAGTGTTCTACTGCTGTAGCTATGTGGTCCTAAATGTTCCTATTTTGATGCCAGTTTTGTATGAGCAGCTACACAGGATCTACCCCTTCTGTGTCCTTTTTAAAAATTTTTTTTGATTTTTTTGAGACAGGGTCTCACTAAGTAGTTCAGGCCGGCCTTGAACTCATTACGCAGCCCAGGCTGGCATGGAACTGGCAGCAATTCTACTGCCTCAGCCTCTGGAGTGAGTGCTGGGATGACAGGGGTGAGCTTTGCGTCCTTTCTGATGTAAATTCCTCACCCAGGGTGGTCTGTTTTGTTTATGACTTCTCCCAATTGTTTGGAGTCCAGCTCAAACAACCAGGCTATTCCATGCCACATAGTAGGAAATTACTGCTGCCTCCTCCACACTCCCAGGATGCTTAGTTGTGCTCATCCAACACTGATTACAAGCTGTCTTGCACTTTCTATACCTGCAATATACTTTGCACATATTCAAAGCAAATATACAATTATTTTGTAGGACAGCAATGCTCAAAGAACTTGAGGCTTCCAAACTTGGCAAACCTGGCCCTGTCTCTCTGTTTACTGAGCTTTAACATCCTTCTAAATAGAAGACTGCTAATGACCATATACTGCTTTGAAGAGAGATGAGATAATATATGCAAAGAGCCCCCATTTCTTGATGGGTTGCTATAATTCAGGCACTGAGAAAAAGGCTTTGTGTAACCTTCTCCCCATATGATGCCTACAAGTATAAATTCCTTTCTGCTCAATCTTTGGACAGAGTAGTACCTACTCACAGAATTTTTCTCAAATGAATGAGAAGTGGACATGAGCTGGCTGCAAGGCCCTGTCTGCTGAGTCAGCTATCCTGAGTCAGCAGTTAAGGCACATACAACATGGGTCTCTAGAGAGAAAAGATACTGACTGGGCTGTAGTCCCCACCTATCTGGCTTAAAGACTCCTGGGCTTGGTTCCCAAGCATGATGGACTGCTCATGGGGAGTGGAGAATCTAATTCCTTAATGACTGTCTTTCTTTTCCCACTATCTCCCATTACTACCTCCCACTTCCCTGCTGACCAGTTTACCCAGAAGAGGCACAGAGCTCATTCTGAGTCATGCTGGGGTTGTATTAGTAGCACTGCATTTTTACTATTCTCATGGAACATAAAGATGCTTACACTCTTGGCCAAAAAAGAAAAAAAATCCAACTGTACCTATTTTATGGTGTATGTCTTCAGAATTTTACAGGTTCACAAAAGCCTTAGATAAATAAAAGGCTATTCCCATCCTTGAATTTATGTAAATTAAGAGAATTTTGGGGATCTCCAAGTTGATGACTCATAACTTTCCCAATGCTTTATTCCCACTAGCCATTGATTAAAGTAGGGTGTAGCTCTATGTTTTTTCTCTTCCAGCTCTACTATTTCCATCAAGAAGGAAGTTCTGGAAGCATCTGTAAACCCTTAGGATGTCGTTTCATGCATCAAAACCATTGTGTTTGAAACGATGTAGGGGAATCATTGGATAGTGTTTTTTCTCCAGTTTCCACCTAGACTTGTATTGTTCTTCGGGAGCAGTTGTCCAGCACAAGAGTCTGATGAACAGAATTTCCCATGGTGTTGGAAGGGTCACTGTTCCCATCTTGCTCTGCTCCTGAAGGCTGGAGTTAATGAGAAGGAGTTTTTATGTGAATGTCAGGCATGTTGCAATAACTAGCCACAATGGAATAGTCATGGCAATTTCCACCACTTGGTTTCTTTGTTTTTGTAATGTTGCTGCATGCTTCATTTTATGAGTATTTTCTTTTTCTTATATGTGGTTGAACCCATCTATTGGCATCTTGGTCTTGGTTATTTGTATTAAAAAGGAAATAAAGAAGACAGGAAGAAATTGGAAAATTGTAGAATGACATATCATAATTATTAAAAATAATAAGTACTTACTATTTTTCTCCCTTCCTTTCTGCTGATAGACATTCTGGTGATTAATATTCTGATGAGTTTGTGTCCTAAGGAAAAGGAAAAGAGGACCATAAAAGAAAAAGTATCAGGAAAACTGGACTTCTTTGGAGACATCACTATCGGTTAAAGACCAAGTCTAGTAATATCCCCGCCGAACTAAGATATGTGAAAACTGCCTTTTTTTGGCTTGGCTTTCTGGGGCAAGTAATTTTCTATCATCTTGATCATAGCATCTACTACTCAATGCAAATTTATATCTGAGTGAGAGCAGAATACACTCTAAGAACTGGTGTAAATCTAAGGGTCTGTGGTCTCTTCATTTCATTCACAAAGGTGGATAATACTCTCATTACAGAAATGCCCAACTGGAAGGTATGTGTGCAATACATACATTGATTCTCAAGATGGATGTCCTTGCCTCTATGGCAATACATGTGGGGATCCACTAAAAGTGGACTGTAGGGGGATCTAATCATGCGAAACAGAAAGGCTGAGGGGGGGCACAGCTTAGGTAAGGTAGGAAGGCACTGACTTCTTAGGGAGAAAGCACCTCCATACAGATACAACATCCAGGTTAGGGGCCTCCATTTAGCACAGAGCCAGTATTCAGCTTTATACTCTAGCTACACTTCCATCACCTCCCTCTGTTCCATATCTATACCTTGAAAAGATGCCAACAGCACCGTTGGGCTTCACTCATCCAGTTCAGAGCTTGTGATGTGCACCCCAATCCCGTATTTTTTCATTTTTTATTTCTACTTTTTATCTTTTACTACTGGATGTATTTTTTCTCTTGTTCTTTATAATTTGACATCAAATCTCATAAAAAAAAGGTTGACATTTTTTCGTGTTTAAAAAAAAAAGTGCAAAGAATGAGGCCAGGGAGAAGGCCAAGTGTCTCCCTATTATACTGTTCTGGAGTTCTAGGACTCCACGGAGCACGCGGAGTGTGCGTGTGTGCGTGTGAACGTGTTGAGAGGGAGACACAGCTGGCCTTCGAATTGGCCGGCAGGGTGACCAGCGAGCCCGCCCCCATCCCCCTCCCCCTCCGGCGCTCACTCTCGGGAAGCAGCTGGCTACGGGCCGGCCTTCGCGGCCGAACACATACACAGACTCCTCGCTGGGCAGCCGCCCTCCCTCTCGCCCTCCCTCTTTCCCCTTCCCCTCTCAGCAAACGCGTCCACACTGCGCCGCCGGGCAGCCCAGAGCGCGGCGTGCACGGACACCGGCGCCGGGCCGCCACCGCCGCGCTCCCGCGCCCGGTCCGCAGCTGGCGGCCGTCCAGCCTCCCGCCGGTGCTCCTCTGACGGCGCCCGCAGCTAGCAATTAGCCAGGCTCGCAGGCGGGCCCGAGACGCAGCCCCTGCCCCGAGGCGAGGATGAGCGGGGCCGGCGAGGCACAAAGTCGCAACTCAACTTTCTGAACAACATTATTTGCGCGTGTACGCGCGTCGTGGGGAGAAGGAGCTGATGCCGAGGGTCCGGCCACCCCCCTTCTGCCTCCTCCGCCCCCCGCCGCCACTGGCCTCGCGGACGCGCGCGCACACACGGCTCTTGGGCCGGGTTTCCGCGCTCCGTCCCCCGGCTCGGATGCGAGTTTTCATTTCCGAGGGAGGCAGAGCCCGTGGAGCGCGCTGAAGGGCGGGAGACCCGAGTCGCTCCGCGCCAGCGCTGGCCGCCCGCTGTCACTCGCACCCGCCGGCCCGGGAAAGGGACACGCACGCCGAGCTTTGTTGTGGAAATCCTGGTTACCTGGTAAGTGGATGCCATAGGAACTTTGTTCGCAGGCGAGAGACCGGGAAAAGCGAGGCGCTCGGGAGTGTGAGCGTGTGGGGGAGTCAGCTCAGGGACGCAAACTAGGAGGGATTAGAAATAGTTTTCCACGCGGAGCCGGCGGCGTTCGGGCGCGCAGGGATACGCTCACCCCACCCCTCAGATTCTGAGGTGTTTCAGAGACCTTCGCTTATCGAGCTCCGCGACACCCCCAATGAGGACTCAAGCTGCGTTCTTGTCAGTTGCTTGAGAGCCCCAGCGGAGACGACGGAAAAGGGTAAAGTTTCGCCAATTAGGAAGTTTTCGTGTTTTCTTTAAAACTACAGGTTCCAGAAGGCTACATGGTCAGGGCGAGTTACAGGACGCACGGCACGGTGCACGCCACCCCCGAGTCCCCACTGAAGGGAAACTTGGGCGAAGTGGGACTGACGGGGTGACGCGAGGTCTTCCGCGCTCACACGGTGTGTAGTTGTCTTTTCAAGTTCCACGTGTTTGTAAAGGTCCACGAAGGCTGTTTTCCACCCTGTGGCTCACCGGGGCGGGTACCCCATTGCTTTTGGGGTCCTGGGGTTGGGGTTAGTATTCCAGTCGCGGGGGCCGGTCCGGGACCAGCAGCCGCGAGGTCTAGCACTCTGACCTCCCACGCCACGGACGCGCAGACACACTCAGACACCAACACTCCCCGCCGGTTCGTCACCTCGCGTTTACATTTTTATGTGGCCCCGACGAAATGTCAGCAGTGTTTGGAAAATGTCTCAGTCTCGGGGACTTTGTCCCGCGCAAGGCTCCAGTCCCTATAAATGACCCTGTGTGTATTTTGAAGTCTGTCGGAGCCGCTCTCTGGAAAGCGTGAGTGAGCTGCCGCTCTCTCCTAGACACACACCTTGCCCCAAGCGACAGTTCCAAGTTACTCACTGGAGCTGACAAGTCACCTCGAGGACGAGGAAGTCACCCATGTGTCTGGAAATCTTGGCCTTGGCGGATTTGTCATCCTGTGGGTGATTCAATTAGGTACCTGGAGGGAGGCACTTTGGGGAAGGGTTCCTGGCTCCGTAGTTCACGTCCTGAGACGCACTGGGGGAGTTTGGGAGGCGGGAAGCGAAAGGACGCCGCGGGCGAGCCACTCGCACCGCCCGGGCTCGGGCCGGCGGCGCCTCAGGGTGCGGGAGCGGGGCTGTGGCTCCCTCAGGCTCCAGACTCCCACCCGGCGGGGCAGCGCGCGCGTCCCCGCAGTCCCGGCTTCCAGCGGGCGGCCCGCGGCGGCGCCCTTTAAGCTTCCGACCTACTCAGGACTCGGTTGCACAACAGGAAGCCGGCACGAGTTTGTTTTGTTTTGCTGCTTTTGCGGACAGGGCTGAGGGTTAGGGGCGGAGGCGGTGGGGAGTGACGGGGTCGCAGCCGCGCGCACGCTAGCGGGCCGGTCGCCTCCGCCTCCGGGCCCGCCCCTCGCTCGCCGCCCGAGAGCCGCGGGAGCCAGGGCCTAGACCCCGCGGGCCAGGATACCGGGGTAAGGAACCGAGGAGGCGGCCCTCCTCCCGCGGGGCCCTACGCGTCTCTGTCCTGCCCCACGGGCCTCCATCACCTCCTGGCTCCCCCGGAGCCTCATCCTCTAGCTAGGTTTCCTTGGCGTGGGCTTGGCCTCTGGAACATTTAAATCAGAGCACAGGTTGGGGCGTTACTTCCGGACTCACAGGGAGCTGAGTCGGTGGGGACTGGATTACTGCAATTGTGGACCCCTTTTTACGGAGAGGAGGACCCTTCCACCCTCTCCACAATCCACCAGAGCCACCTTCTTCCACAGCATCTCTTGAAAGTTGGGGCCCCAGGACCTTGGTGTAGGTAAGGAGACGAGAGAGAGGGAAGTTCTGCAGCTCCCTCAGGTTTGTCCCTAGACCTGAGTACAACTCTTGCGGCTAGAGGAGCCTCAGAGATCACCTACAGTGAGAAATCTGAGACCCGGAGACTTAAGGGATCTTGCCCAAGACTTCACTTCCAGTCATTGCAGACCCAGGACAAACACTCTTCTTTCCAGTTGCCAGTTCAGAGAGCATTTCCTGGACTCAGGGTGGACTCAAGACAAATGCAGAGTCTCTTCTGTCCCCTTGGAAGCTTTGATGAGTCATAATTTCTGCCTTTAAAGGTAGCTGGGTGGCCTTTTCCTCCTATATTCCTATTATCTCGGTTCCCACTGAACCTTCCTTTTTAAACTACTTGAGAATGACGATTTTTTTTAAAGCTACAGCTTTTATTTGTGTTGCTTTAAATCTTCTCCAAGTTTGCCTACAGTGAGGTGCAAAGCAGGTGCAGCCTGCAAAAGTTTGCAGGAAAACATAGTTCCTTGAAACTTTGAAGCCATCTACAGACAGCAGGGGAGAACGTGCTGAAGTTAGAAGATTATCCTTAAATACACAGCGGTTTTCATATATTTTTACTTGTCCTGGTAGCCCAACCAGCTCTAATATTACCTTTGAAAGGAAGAATATTTCTTTTCCATTGTTTCCAAAATACCCTTTCTTGTGGTAGTTGGCCGTTTCTTTTCTTGCATGGAGGACTCAGCACTACTTGAGTATGAGTAGTTAATTCTGACCGCTGCTGTGATAAATCCTCTCCTCGGTCCACCTTGGGCTAGTTTTAGGTGAGCATCTTTTTCTCTGATATCCTGATTCTACCCAGATTCCTTAGTAGTAGTCAAATTAGCACAGGTTGCTTGAGGTTGCTTGGTTTCCTGGGAGGAAGTGATCATTATTTCAAGTAGGGCATAACTTTTTCTTTTTGGATGGATTCCAGGCTCTACTTAGTGGGTGAAATTCCTGTTGGGCCAAAATAAGCTGTATGGGAGTGGTTCAGTCAAATCAAATTCATGTTGTGTATCAGCTGCACTTTCATTTATATGGCAAAAAGTGGTCTTTCCTTTATTTCAGGAGAAACTCAATGTCATTGGTAATCTTTTTTCCTTTTGTCTATATTTTCTGCTAGTAAGCCTGAGGAATTCTATCTACATTGTTCTTCTCATATTGTAGTTACTGATCTTTGGAGTTAGAATGTTCATTTGTAATGCTCCCAGATTACAGGAGTACTTTTGAAGGAGATCACTAAGGAAGTGGCATCCCAGGCACATTTCATCCGTACAGAAGTTATTTCCTGTGTTTTTGTAATTATTTTTTGCAAAGGATGTTATATAATTAATAAGGCAGAAATTTAGGGCTTAATTCTTTAACTTTTTTCCCTCTGTGTGTATGTGTGTGGATTGAACCCAGGGCCCTCACACTGAGCTACATCCTCAGCTCTCTTTTATTTTTTATTTTATTTTATTTTATTTTTCTTTTTTTATTTTTTGTTTTGAAAGAGACTTTGACTGAGTTGTCCAGGCTAGGCTCAAATTTAGACTCCTCCTGCCTCAGCCTCCCAGGATGCTGGGATTGCAGGTGTGTGCCATTGCACTATTTAACTCTTTAACTTTTAAAATATTATTTGTTCATAGACTCAGTCAGGATGGAAGAAAAAAAGGCACATGGAAAATCCGGGCAAAAAAAACATGATGCCCTTCTCATTCAAGAAAGATGAAACATAATAAAATCTTTAAAATAACACTAACACATAGTTGGATTACAAGATGCGCAAGTTCCACACGTTTAATTAGTTTTCTACTTCAGGGAAATTTGACACAAAAATTTTTTTTGATTGAGATAAAATATGTGTACAGAAAAGCACAACTACCTTAAACTTGATTTCTCATCAATTGAACACATAGGTCTAAGTAGCATCTGGGTTAAGAAACAGAAACATCTCTCACCCTTACCATTCCAGTGACTGCCTCTCCCTAAAGTAATTACTGTCTTCTCATCTAACAGATATGTTAATTTTGCGTGTTTCTTTAAAATGGATAAATGGCACACTCCAGTATGTACTCTGGGGCCTCAACGCAGCCATTTAGTAGGTCAAATAATTTGGACTCTCCTTTAAAGATGATGGGAACAGTTTTGCTTTCAGAAACTAAGCAGATATTACTTAATATGATAGAATTAAGGAAAAGCACTACTGAAACAGAAGCTTTATTTATTACGTCTTGATGGTAGTGTGGTTAGGGAGACAGAACAGGCACGAGTTCATCTCTGGTGTGCCCCGGCATTGGTGAACGCTAAGGGGCTCCTCCCAGCAAGATGCCTAGAATGCACTTGGCAGTCCCTTGTGAGGGCCAGCACCCCCACAACAGAAGGGGCTTGGTCTCAGTGCAGACCTGCCTGTTGGTTTCGAGGCTTTTAGCTAGGATTTCTCATTGTTTGCCAGAATGCCAAGATAAAGGTAAGAAAGAAGTGCCTGCCCAGATGAGTGCGATAGAATTTCTGTGCTGCTTTTTCCTATTAGAGAATGGACCAGATGAGGAGGAATGGACTGGGGAACATGCAGCTGTAATTAAATTGGCTCCACAGTCCATAGCATGGGACTTACCATTATACTGTCACGTTTTATACTCTATTTAGTCAGGCAATAAATGCTAAATGTAGGATATAATTATCTGTTTTGCTTACGCTTTACTTTTCATTGTGATTGCTTAGTATTAATAATTTGAATATAATCAATATATATGAATATATATGTAGTGTTAAGTACATATATATGATGAAATAGTGTGGAAAACATAAGTAGATAGGTATAGTATAAAACCATCTATGTAAATATAAGGGGTGGGGAAAATTCAAAGATAAATTAGATTTAACCCCCAAACTTAATGACGTTACAATTTAGATAGGGAGATGAAACATGAGCAAATAACTGTAATGCAGTGTAGACAAATGTGAATGTTCAGAGAGGTGCTTATAGAGTAAAATATTTAACATTTATAAGCTCTTTTTACATTCCAGGCCCTGTGCTACACATGTGACATATATTTTCACATTTAATTCTCTGTAATACTATGAACTATGCACAATGGGGTAACGACCCTCATTTTACAGATCGGAGACATGGAGGCTAGGAAGGCTCAGGGAGGCCCTAACATGGGTATTTTGGGGAGGCCCTAGAGGAAAAGTAGGATCTGGATTTTTGGGGAAAACGATAAAAGGGAGAAAAGAGGGGGACAGACTCTTGAGGTAGATCCCAAGGCAGGGCATAGGATGAACAGAAACAAGGATCCAGTCATGTTCCGCTTTGGGAACAAAATCAGAGGATTTGTCTGTAAAGCCTGAATCATGAATGATCTCAGTATTAGCTGAGGGCAGACTTGAGATGAAGGAAGTTGATGGGGCCATTCTTGTCTACTGGGATGTTTTGTAGGCCAAGACCATGAAAGGCTGCACATTCCTTCAGGGGCAACAAGTCTTGCTGAGCCACATATGAGCAGATAGGGTCACAGTGTTGAGAGCTAACCCGGTCCTCGATAGAAAGATCAGACTTTCTGAGTGTCAGTGCTTCCTGCAGTTCTGAGCTGGATCTGTGAAATTTCACTTCTAGGCCTGCTGAATGCTGTACACAGAAAACCAACCAGATGCCAGGGCTATGTACAAATTTGTGTTATTCTTCTGTGTGAAGAAATGGATTAATGTTTTCCCAACCTTTTTAGCATGACCAATAAATTCCATTTCTGTCTGTAACTTGGCTGAGTCATTCATAGAGGTTTAAATTTTTTTTTAATAAATATGTTGTCATGTTGGTTAAGGGCCTAGTCATTGTTGTGGACATTCATACTTTTACACTGATGTCAACGAACATAATTTAACTTGAGTAAAACTTCTGTCTCTACCAACAGCTAAAAATAGTGACATTGGTCACTTTTAAGCAATAACTACACTGGAGGAAAGAAATCTTTCAGTTACGTGTGTAATAGTTTTGCCTTAATATGCTTGAATATTAGTTAAGGAGTGTTAAATTGTGTTTCTAGAATCTTCCACAGATAGATGTTTATTACCTTTTGAGAGAATTGTGGATTTTAGCATTGAAAATGGTTATTCATATGGACGGAGTAGTACATTATACAGACTCAATGACAAAGAATGCTCTTTTCATGTTGCCATATTTTTGCACCCTATGTACCTCTTTACATGAGAATGGGCGTTTTATTTATTTATTTTAAGAAAAACCTCCATCCGGTTATTTTGTTTTTATATTTTTGAAGAAACCTTGTGTCTCAAACTATGGCCATGTGGTGCTCACTCTATGCAATTCAGGTAATTAATTCAGTGATGACATAATAGGGAATGTGTTCATTTTTCCATTTCAAATCCTGGTCTCAGAATCTAATGGTTAACTCATATTAAGAACACATTTTGAAAACCTACTTTCTTAAAGACAGTAATGTGTTACTTTAAACTTTTCTCCCTTTGCTTTGTAAGAGCAGGGTCTTGTTGCAGGGAAGGGTCATTTACATTTTGCATTGAGGAACACCTCATTTTGATGTTGATCCTCTTACTTGATGAATTATTACTTATTAAAACACAACTGACCAATTAATATTTATTGAGTAAAAGCACAGTAACAGTACTAGTAGGAATGTGACTTTGTATTATTTCGCTTTTATTTTTTTATGAAGCTAAACACATCAAACTTATCTTACATCTTTTCTTCATCACAGCTATATTTTGGAATTTATTTTACTTTATTTAACCCTGTCTCTACCCTCAGCTGTTCTTTGTAGGTACTTGTGTAGGCTAATAGTTCAAAAGCTTTTATAACAGTGGCTTTTATTCTCTTTTGATTGTGATCCACCCTAAAACACTTTTTATCTTATCCAGGCATACTCTCTACATACAGATGTGTATATCCACAAATAACACTTGACCATTAAAACAGTTGATGTACTCTGATAGCTTTTACTTTATTCTGGCTGGTTCTCTTTCATTAATACTTTTCCCTGCTGAGCAGTTGATTTCATGGATCACCAATATATGCAATCCAGTTGGAAAACATTAATGTTTTAGAAAGATTACTTGGTTAAACATAGGTCTGGGAGCTTAACAGCATTTTCATACTTAGGCTTGTCCAATGCATAGTTTCCTTTCTGAACTTACCTGTTTGTCTTCAACAGAGTACTATTCAACCTTAAAGAAGGATAAATTTGAGTCATTTACTGTAGGAAAGTGGATAGATCTTGAGAACATCTGCTAAGTGAAATTAACCAAGCACAGAAAGATAAATACCTCCTGATTCCTTTATTGTGAGAAACCCAAAGTATAAATAAAAAGCAAAATAAAAGAGAGATGGTAGGAAACAGAGAGATAGACTTTGTGGAGATAGGAAGGGGATTTAGGGAAGGGCTGATAGGGAAGGTGGAAGGGGGAAAAAACCACCAAGATGTGCTATGAATATGTACCAATTTCTCAAAAGGAACGTCATTGTTATGTATCACATACTAACAATAAAAAATACTTGGTTCTATATTCACTCTCATTTTGTATGGTTTCTTTTGGATTACCAAGGAAATCCCTAATTATCGTTCCCCCTTTCTCTTGTCATTTTTGGGAGGGCCACAGCTTTCTAGATCTTTCTGTACTCATTGATAAGTTAATGACTGAGGGAGAGTAAATGAAACACTCTAAGTAATTACTACTAAAACTGGTGACACTTAGTAAACTACAAGGATCTGAGAGTTATATAGATGCACTGAAGTGTAGAAAGTAGATTCTAAGAGAGGTTATTGAACTTTAATATTGCCCTCCAGCAATATTTTCCTGAGAGGGTTCTGAATTTCTTTGAGCAATCTGTAATCACTGTCATTGTGGAGAAGGTTCTGAATGCTGCTTCTGATTTTTAAGTTAGGATTGACTAAGAGGGAATGCATTTCTGAGCTAGACATGGTGATTCCTTTTTCCCCACTCCCTTCCTTTTGCTTTTTCTTTCCTCTTTCTTTTGTGTCCTATCCATATTTACTCTATTTTGAATACCATAGCCATAATGTAATTTTGAAATGGCATCGTCCATATTCTCATAAGCTCAGGAAAGATTCTTTTCATTTTGAGTAAATTTTATAAAATATAAAAGTAAAAAAAGTTAAAATGTATCTATATCTAATTGACTAAGGGTTTGCAAGTCAAGGTTTCCATTAGATGGGATCTATAGTGTTCATTGTATTATGTCTCCCGAGTGGTCTTTGGAAAGACAGTCTGAAATCTCTGGAGGAAACATTACTTTGTCTACTTATTTTTTTTTTTGTTTGTCTACTTATTTTTAATTAGTGTTACTCAGAATGAGCCTCTTTGATTTCATCTTATTGGTGATTGTATTGTGTGAGTAAACATCTGTACATCTTAGTGTTCACAACGCATGTGTTTGATACATTTACAGTTACCGACATTGAGCCTTGGGAATACTCCCATGAATAGGTCTGTACATGCCAGTTATTAGATGTAATCTCCTGAAGTTTCTTCTTCACATTTCAGTAGTGAGGAATTAGTTCTGTTTTTGTGTAACTTCTGTTTTGATTTTTACATCTGTCAGTTTCACTGGATAAAGTTAGGAGCCTACAGAAATGATCAACTGTTGTGGGTTGCCTTTTCATAATGTAGGACCCTCTAGTTTCAATTTAGAGAGATATGATACACATCCAGTACATTTCCTCCATAATATCCTCTACCTTCACAGGCACATGTTTGCACTTTCCTCTTGTTAAAATTGCAGACAAGAATAATTTTGATTTATTGGTGACATCTAATATAGCTGTGTTTATATTGTTGCCAATAAAATGACTTACATGATTGGTTTTTGTTTATACAATCTTTTCTGAGGAGTCAGTCACCTGTGTTAGGACAAGGTACATTCTGCTTATTAAAATGAACTCTTGGGATCTAAGAACATTCAGCTCTCCTTGTTCTTGATTGAATGCAAAATGTGCTTCACACTGCAGCCGTGCATGAGAATAACTAACATTATCTATCAATAGGCTTTTCATTTCTATATTCTTCTGGCTATAAAAGCTGTAACGAGAAGCCTGCAGGAATAGTATGGGTCTATTAAGTGATCAAGGCAGAAAAATTGAAAAGGCAGTGTTAATGAAATTATACAGTCATTAACCCGAAGGGAAAGATGAAAAGGATCAATAAGAAGTCTATTTTAGATGGACTATACATATATGTATATGTGTACATGAAACAGTTGGCTGACCAGTGTTTTTTGCCTCATTTTCAGGTTTTCTGTGTAGGGGAAGAAATACTTGTGGCAGAAGGAATGGAAAATATAACAAAGGCTAAATGTAGCCTAAGGAAATGAAATGATGTATGAAAATTAATAATTAACTGGCTCATCAGATGAGTTATGACTCTAGATGAGTCTATTAATGATATTTACTAGGAAAGGGCCTGTGGCTGTAAATAAGCATCATGGAACTTGTATTTTTGGAATTTTCTTGAATGGATGAGTTAATATTGCTTTCATTTGTTTAATCTCTTAATCCAAAGAGGAGCAATGCCTGGAGCCTTGGGTAGAAGATAGAGTTGTGATGTTATATTTTGATTAAAGCCATGCTTTTCCAGAAAACTACTGTAATTATTAAATGGTTTTGTGCCTTCATTTCCTTGAGGGGTTAAGTCATTTCCTCTCTGACCTGATTTACAGGAGTGTTTTAAGAGTTTGAAAGTGGACAAAAGTAGAGTTTTATTAACTCTTATGTTGACTCATTAGCAAAACGAACATTTTCATAGTGTCAACCAATGGAGTATAAAGATCTAAATATATCAATGTCAGATCCAAAATATTCTAAATTTATGTGCTTCTGGTTGCTCCTTTTTTCTTTTTTTGGTATCTTAGGGTAGAGTAGTTGGGTAAAAGATAAGACAATACTGAAAATTTAATCAAATTTTTAAATAGAAAGAGGCTCCTCCAATAGAATTGTACCAGTTACATTTTTGATAGTGGTTATTTGTGTTTTTTACTTTCTTGGCAAAATGTAAGTTTAATCCTCAGTTCATTTTTCCTGGTTGATGTCATTCTGTGCATTGCTGGTGGGAGAGCCTTCTATGTGCTCTTACTTGGTTAGAGTTGGGAGAGGTGTTGTTAGTTTTGTTTCCGTATCTACTCAGTCCCCCTAGATTTAAGTGCCATAGGTATAAAAGCTACATATTTTCTCGATTATAGTATGTGAATATTTTAATAATCTTCCTCATCTAAATTATCCAGAATAACAAATGTCAAGAGAGCATAGTGATTATATCTAACTCCTCAGCTTTTTGTGGATGAAAAACAGAGAAGTTATAAATGGTTTGTCAGAAGTAGGTATCTTGACTTCTTGAGTGCTTTTTTCACTTTGACCCTATGAACATGCATCTCTCTTAAATGGAGCAATTGATTCCCTTTGTTGGTTTTTTTTTTTTTTTTTTTTTTGAGACAGTGTCTTGCTATGTAGTTCGGGCTGGTCTTGAACTCACTATATAGCCCAGGCAGTGATCCTCCTATCTCAGCCTCCCCAGTGTTGGGATTACAGGCAGACACCATTATACCCAGCTGATTCCTTTTTTGTTACCAAGTGAATTTAGAATTCTGTGTTGATCATACAGCTTAGCCAAAAAATATAGGAAATTATTATAATATGAACAAACAAAATTGATTTTTACATTCTGGTATCTGATGCTTGAAAAATTCATTGGCATAATTAATGTGAAAACTGGAATTTTAGGCACATTTTCACATATTTTCTTTTCTGTCTTGAGTCTGGTTTTGCTCAGCTCACATGCCATTGCCCTATTGGTTTTTCTTTATGGTATTAATCACTTTATTCTCTGGCTGCTGCTTTTTCACTAACAAAATTTAAGTACACTTTGTTGTTGATTTTACTTTTAACCTAATACTATTTAGAACAGGAGTGTATTTTATTAAAAAAAAAAAGTACTGTTTAGTGCAAGACAAACAGGTGTGAATGCCTGATATTTAATTAAGCTCTCAGTACTTTATTTTTCCTTCCTGAAAACTCACCTTTTTAATGATTGAGCTTAAGGCTAAGTACTTACGTGTTTTTGTCCACATCTTTGATGAGAATTCCTGCTTGTATATGATATTGCTGCCAAAAATGACTCCCTTATTTTTAAAAACCTGGAAATGGGCACAGTCTGGAAATCTGCAGACACTTGTCACTTGGACCATGGTCTTAGTGACTCATATTTCCAGTCATGTTGAACAATTCTTCATTTTCAAAAAATTGCCAATATGACATATTTCTTTGCCCTTTTTTTGGTGGGTGCTGAATAAGTACTTTCTTCTTCAGGGTTCAGAGGGCTCAGAAAACAATATTTTATCAATGAAGGGAGAATAGATGGCTAATTTTATCTGGCAAAGCATGGAGACTTTAAGTGACTCTTGCTCATGATTGACCAATGAACAAATCAACAAGCTGACTGGTAATGCACTCAAGTTCTACATGGACATAACAGAAAAGGCATTGGAATTTTTCTAGTGTAAAAAAGAATCTTACAAGCACTGTGCTTTCAGAGTCTATTTCTTATTGTTCCATAAACAAACTTAACGTAGAGGTTTGCTAATTTGGGCTCACTCGTCCATTCATGGGCACTGTAGTGGAGGGGAGGGTAAGAATAAAACCTGATTAAGATTAGTACTGTTGAGTGTCTCCTAGGATTGCGGGATGGCATGATAGTGTTAAATCTCAAAGACAAAATTGTGTGTGTGTGTGTGAGAGAGAGGGAGAGAGAGACAGACTGAGAGAGACGCAGACATAGAGACATTGTTTCACTCAGCTCTAGGCTGGGCTCAAACTTGTGATTCTCCAGCCTCAGCCTCCTGAGTAGCTGGAATTATAGGTATGTGCCACCACACCTGGTTGTTAATTATATTTGAAGTTCCTCAACATAGGCACATGTGGTAAACTTAGGAGAAGCCATACTGAGCATTTGACTTGAAACTTGAACATTTTTTTGATTTCCTGAAATGGTAAAAGAAAAAAGTTCTTCACAGAAAGTTTTCTTTTCTTGATATCCTTTCTTTGATGATTTATGAGGTCACATGGGACTTTAGTTGAAAATATGTGTCTTAAAATCTTGAGTGAATTGTAAAGTAAAATAGAAGCTAATAGAAGCTATCTGAACACTGCTGTCTAATAGAAGCTATCTGAACACTGCTGCTTTGCACTCACTCCTTGTTTCCTTTGTTTGGCTTGCTTCTTTCTGTGGCTGTTGTGCCTACATAAAAGGCAGACTATGAAGAGGTCCGTCATACCTTTGGAGAAGAGGCACTACCGTGGCACTTAGCTACCTCATTGCATTACACTTTGGGGAGCAGTTGCTCAAAAGAGGGAAGGGTCTTCCTTAATGTTTTAGAACCACGAGTACTGACTTTATCACATATGAGTGGCTCTGGTGTCCTGTGGACCCATCAGTGCTTCTTTTGGTTCTCCTATAGGAAGTTTCATGGGGCTGTGGCTGATACACAGTACACAGTATAGAGCACAGCGAACATACTGGCTAGCCCAGAAGGGCTGTTCTGTCCTTGTGTTTTCTAGTATGTGGAACCAAGACTAATACGGCTGTGAATGTTTAAACATAAGGATACCTTCGTGACTTTTCTTAGGCCTAGGCTTTTATCTTTTGTAAATCTAGGGGTTGTGAAAAGCTTCATCTTAGAGTGAAAATGAGAGGTGGTATAATGTCCCCGTTAGCCCATCTAGAGGCCATGTCTGTTTTGTGGTTGTTTACTGGGGCTTTTGAAGCACTGGTCTCACAGAGCATGAAAGTAGTGCTTTTTTGTTTCCTAAGACCCACTGAAAAAAAAAAAGTGAGCGTGTATGGACAGATCCTTTAGGGATCAAAATAAGTTTAATTTTGCAGGCTAGCACCACTAGATTCGTCATAGTTGCCAAGAGCACCCTATTGAGGAGGGCTCAGTGGCAAACAAAACAATATAGTGATCCATAATCCATGTCTCCCGTGAATGTAGAAGGGGAGAGTGCCTGCTAGTGAGTCATGTATTCGATGACCTTGTTCTACATAAAAGGCCATTTTGCTAAGGGTGCTTCTGTTCCTCCTGCTATGAATGCTACACAAGTTGAAAACTCTGTACTTTATTTGCATTTTTACTTTTAAAAATGCCTGCATTTATTTTTTTAAACAGGCTTATAACCCACACCATGGATAACTTATTGGACTTTGCCTGAAAGGAGTCATTAGTGCCATTGGATATTTGACCATCTTGGCCACAGGTTTTTCAGGATGAATGGAAGGTCACGCAGCATGAGTCTTCACCATACGTCGGGAACCACACAGGGGCCTGGGATGGTCAGTGGCCAACATGTTCCTCCCATCCGAACCCACTCAGGGACTCCTGGCCCCTCGTCTTGTGGCAGCACACCAAGCCCCGCTATTGGAAGCCTTTCTAACAGCCTGCATCGCAAGATGCCCTTGGGAGGAGGGATGGCTCCTCAGCACAGTGTGACTGAGAGCCCCATCCATCTGCCCGCTCTGAGCCCCAGGAGACTTGTGCTCACCAGTGAGAAGCCGAGATTCCAGGTCACCCAGCCTGGTGACATGTCAGGGACACACACTTTAAAGCCAAAGCAGCAAGAGTTTGGAAGCCCTTTTCCTCCAAATCCTGGGAAAGGTAGGATTGTCTTTTTGGGATCTTTTAAAAGTGGAAACTATTTTTTTCCTCCCCCTAGTCCCTTCTCTGCCAGTAAATTCTGCGGAAAAACATGTAATTTAATGTCAGGGTCAAAGTTCATGGTCTCATAATGAGATGTAGTGTGCTCAGTGAGGGAGTGGGTGTGTATGTGTGTGGGTGGATGCTGGGTGCAGTGTAGGACACCTCAGTGAACTGTGAAACAGAGTGAAGTTGAAAAAGGAAGATCAGAAGTAGGGAAGTGGGGCAGGTGGTGATCCTGCCTGAGAAAGATCCTGCCTTAGAAAGATCCTGCCTTAGAAAAATCTTGCCCTCTGGGTACATGTAGTTCTGTGTATGGGTCATGGATGAGAGAGTTGACTGGGACTGCCATTTATGCTAGTGTTAGAAATACTAGAACAAGGGCGATATTTGGAAGGAAAAGGATGAAACAGTGAGGAACTTCAGTAACCAATAAAATGAAGAATTGGTACGTATAAGTGATAAGAAAAATTATTTTACGAGCAAACCCTATAGTTTTTATAATACAGCTAGTAACAAGAGAGAAGAAAGCTGGAAGCAAATAATGAAAAGGTGTGCTTTGTGCTTGCGAAGAACTAGAAAGCCTGGTTAATTGGAAATGCAGAGAGAATATGCTTTTTAACTCAGTAATATTTGCATTACCATGTTTTTTTAAATTAAAGAATAGTTGTTGAGGAATAACAAATTATATGAGTGACGCTCTCTAGAAACTGATGTTGACTTAATGAAGTTATATTGCAGATGGTATGTGTATTTAGCCTAGAAGTAGAAAGAGCATGTGTATCACATAAAATATAATACACCTTTGTTATGTAAAATGGCACAATTATATTCGTTAAGGTAGTTTAGATTTAGTCTTTAATGTTTACATTGAAAGCTCTTACACCATCAAATAGTATTAACTAGAAGCCTTTCTTTTAGCACTACTCTGTTTAATTAAGGTGAATAATGATTTATGTCAGACAAGTACTACAAAAGTTGTTTGTCATGTGTATTTTTGTGTATGGAGGAGTTGGTCCAAATTGGGAGATTTAAAAAAAAAAACCTAAACAAACTAACACTACATGTAGCTTTTTAATTTTTCTTCTTTTCTTTTTTTATTTATATTTGGTCTAGGTTTGGTTTTGAGTTGTTTTATTTCCTAGAGGTACTGATGTTTAGTTTAGGAAAAAATTTCCCTGGGGGCTATCTCCAAAATAGCTCTGTCATTGTTAGGTTGCTCTGTTCATGGCACGTCAAACGAAATTTCTTAATATCAAACCCCAGTGTTTAGTTTTTTCAAGGGTTAGGGCCCATTAAAATCTTTCCGTTCATGCTTGACCAGTGAACTGTAGCTTGCTTTTATAGTTACTTGTGTTTGCAAGCCTGACTGACAATAATAGTGGTGATAATACTAATAACTTGCATTTATTATATCATAACTTCGTATGTGTCAGGTAATGTGTTGAGTGCTTTCCAATACGTGTCCAATACATAATCTCAGTTATTCCTCACAACAGCCCCAAGTTGTATGCTATGGTCGATTTAACTGATAAGGGAACTAAGATCTGGAAAGAATAACTTCAGGAACATCGGCCAGTAACGAGTTACTTTGATGGTGACCAGAAGTGGCTATAATTATGATCATGGTTAAAAAATGCTTCAGGTACTTAAGGGATAGTTAACTCTCAGGGTCAATACACTTTGGAATGCATGTAAAAATAGTGCTGCTTCCTGATTCTCTTCTCTGTGGACTTCTGACTCCTTGTTCAGCTTGTTAGCTTACAATGTAGGTTCTGGATCAATATGGTTGGGGAATTCATGGACACAGACAAAGAATTAAAGACACTTTTATTATCCCTGCTGGCCCTACAGCTTGGGATACCATCAATGGTCCAGATGACGCTAGAAATGGCTGATCTGTCCCTTTCACATTTTGCTTGACAATTCCTAAATTAATCCAATAACTGATGATTTAAGACCATGTAAACTTCATCTGATCATTTACTCCACAAAAAAGTTACTGAGCATAAATGATGGATGAGCCATCATGCTGGAGACACAACAGCCAGTAAAACATAGTCCTTGCTTTCAAGGTGTTGGAAAATTCAGACAAATATGTGGGCAGTTAAAGCAGAAGAAAGGCTCTGATAGGATATGCTTTGAGTACCGTGGCAAACTTAGTAGGGGATTTCTGCCTGTGCTTAGTTAGGTGGATCTGGGAGGACAGTAAGATATCAAGGCAGAAGCTTGAAGAATGAGGAGGTAACCTTGCAGTTGTTCAGAGTGTATGTCTTCTGTGTGTTTATTTGTGTGTGCATGTGCATGGAACAGCTGTGCATGAAAGGGTTGTTTAGAACATATTCCGGGTAGGGAGAAAAGCACACTCAGAACTTCAAGGAGGGTGATCATGGAGTATTTTATGAATTTCTACATGACTTACACAGGTTGAGGATGTATTGACTACTAAAGAGATGAGGCTGGAGAGGAATAAGCAGAAAGTAGGTGAAGCGTGATGAATGATACACCAAGAAATTTGGATCTGTCTTGAGAATGTTGGCAGAACACATGACAGAGAACTAACAAGATGTCTGTGTATGTTCATTTGTATGTATATATGTGTGTACGCATATATATATGTATGTATGTATGTTTTTATTATAAGGAATTGGCTCATGAGATTTAGGGAGGTTGTTAAGTCCCCAAATGTACACGGTGAGTGGGGAAGCTGGAGACCCAAGAGAGTGGATGGTTAATCGAGTCTGAAGGGCTTGAGGACCAGGAGAGCTGATGGTATAGTCCCTGTTTTGGAGGCTGGCAGGCTCAAGACTCAGGAAGAGCCAGTGTTTCAGTTTGAGTCTGAGGGCAAGAAAAAAGCTGATGCCCCAGTTCAGAGACAATCAGGCTGGAAAGAATTCTGCCTTACTCAGGGAAAGGGTCAGCCTTTTGTGCTGTTCAGGCCTTCAACTGATTGGGTAAGGACCATGCACATTAGGTAGAGCAATCTGCTTTAGTCAGTCTGCCAATTTAAATATTAACCTCATTCAAAACCACCACAACAGAAACACCCAGAATACTTTTCGACCAAATATTTGAGGAACCTGTAGCCTGGTGAAGTTCACACATAAAATTAACCATTATAGTGAGGTATCATTGTTTAAAGACAACGTACAGTTTACATGATGGATAAGAACATGCATTTTCTGAGCCTTTCAAGTGATTATAATAACTACTGAGAACATAGTGGAGCTGTGAACAGAATTTAACTTGCGGATTGTTACATCGGCAAGCATCTGACTTAAAGACCAGGAATCTCTGGTGGAAGCTTGACAGAAAGTACATTTGATGGTAAGGTTTGTATTATTTAAGGATTGAGTCCTGGTCAATTGGATATGTGAATGATGGTGGTTACCCAGATAGTGCATCAAGATCACTGGGGGCTACAGCAGAGTCAGAGAGTCTTAGGACATTTTACTTTTTAAAAATAGTGAAATGTGACAGCCTTTGAGCACCAGGAAAGCTACTAGCTTGAGGAGATTGACAGTTTTGGTAGTAAATTACACAATGTTCTTTTTATCTTTGCAAAGCTACACTTTCAGTAGTTATGTTTAAAAAAAAACCCAAATATTTTCTATGCCCATGTTCATGGCAGCGTTATTCATGGTAGCCAAAAGGTAGAAACAAGTGTCCTTCACTGGATAAGTGGATAAAAAATAGCATGTATCTGTATCTATACCTGTAGCATGTATCTGTATCTATACCTGTAGCATAATATTATTTAGTCTTAAAAAGGAACTTCACATGCTACACACAGATGAACCTTGAGTAAATTACACTAAATGAAATATACTAGTCCCCAAAAGACAAGTATTGTATGATTGCTCTTATATGAAGTTCTTGGAATAGTTGAATTCATAGACAGAAAGAATGGTGGTTGACTAGGGTTTGGGGGAGGGAAAACAGGAGTTAGTGTTTGATGGGTGCAGATTTTCAGTTGGGGAAGATGAGAATGTTCTGCAGATGGGTAATGGTGACGATTGTTCAACAATGAATGTACTTAATGCCCTGAACTGTAAATTTTATGTGTATTTTGTCACAATTGAAAAAAGGAAGTACTAAGTGAAAATCAGTGTGAACAGGAAATGAGGGTGGTGGTATCCATTCTTATTTCAAGGTTTGAGAAAAAGTGGAGTGCACGAATGGAACACCCATCTCATTAGTAATCGTGGTTATTTAAAATTAGCGATACTATTTTTCTTTCAATTTATATGTATTACTTTCTAAAGCAGCTAATCAGTTGGTAGTACATTAATGCTATTACATGTTGACACTGATCTAGTTAGTAAACACAACTGTTAGGTGTTTCTTTTGGCCTTGGGGCACTATGAAAAAAATTACTTGAGATGCTAAGCATGTTATGAACTAAGAACATTTGGGAATCTCTGCTTCAAGTTCACAGAGAAGCCTGAGGTTGAGATTTACAGCTCACCACGGGCAGTTTTGCTGTGTGAAGACCAAGCTCATGGCGTCTCCTCTTGGTTGCACAGTGGCTGCCTCACTCCAGCTCTGCCTAGAGTCTGCCTTCTGAGAAGAGCACAGAGAAAGAAAGAAGGACGAAAGGGAAAAAGACCAAAGGACAGTTCTCCCCAATCTGTCCTCCTAAAAACAGGTTTCCCAGGAGCCCCATGGAGCTAGCCCCACTTAAATTAGCCAGCCATTACAAAAACTATTTCTTAAGTAAAATGCACTGGGCCTGAATTTTAAAAAAATTTTAATCTTGTCTTATACTATTTTGTACTATGTAAAACAGAAATTCTATTTTATTTTACTTTTCAGCATTTTGCCACCTATATTTCTTTGAAGTAGTACTTTGGAAGTGTCAGACATTGTGACATGTCACTCCCCAATTGCTAAGCAGTCATCTTTCATGTAGTCATTAGAACCAAGGAATTTAATTTTGATGCAAAAGCATTCCTTATATATAGCTGTGTATTAAAACATAGTCCACATTGAAATTATGTATTATTTTATATTTTATTCTGTTTATTGTTTAGAAAATTGTTTTCCACTTAGAATTTGAACATCCTTTTTAGCTGTTTTTTTTTTCCCCTTTGGACCAGAATCTAATCAAAGATACATTACACTTGGTTGTCATGTCTCTTTAGCCTCTGTGAATTTTTGTCACGAATACTGTGAAGTTGATTTGTAGACCACCCATTACACCAGGGAGCACTGAATGCTCCTTTGAGAATCTGCTTCCACATTTGATTATCTGGGCAGGGCGGTTCCAGCAGATCACTGTGTTGTGAAGGACATTTTCTCCTTCAGCATTAATCAAAAATCATAAAGGAATATCCTGTTCTTCATAATCTTTCATAGTTTCCACTGACGATCTTTGTCTGAATCAGTTTTTACCTTGTTGATAGCATTATAGTGATCTCCTGATAGTGATTATTCCTTCTGTGCTTATTACCTGATACTCTGCTGGAATCAGAATCAGTAAAGACTCATGAGTTCTTTTTGAAAATTTATGGTGATATCATTCATTGTAATTATTTTTTTCTGATGCTCAAACTATCCAAATTTGGCCAGAGAGAACCTCCTGAAGTCCATTTCTATGTCCTTTTAGCAAGTTCCCATCTAGCACTTCCTTGCTTGCAGGCTATTTTAGTTACTTTTCTCTCATTCCTGTAACAAAATACCTGACACCCAAAGCTGAAGGAAGAAAGGTTTATTTAGCTCACAGTTGTAGAGGTTTCTGTTCATAATCGGCTGGATCCAAGGCAGGGTGGCATGGCAGACAGGCAGAAGGCAGCAAGATAAGCAAGGGAACAAACAAAGGGGGTAGGCAAGCCTCTTTCTGTCCCTTATATTTTATCCAGGCTACCTGCCTTCAGGGTGGGTAGCACTCCCACCCTTAATCCTAGCACCCTTAATCCTAGCGTCACATCCTTGATCCCAGTAGAACCATGCCAAACCAATCAGTGGACTAATTTAGTAATCACATACTCTAGATCCAGACCTACCTATGACCACATGAGGTTTTGGGGGGACATCTAGACACAAACCATAACACGGGCAGAACAAGATGTTTTAGGCTTATGTATGCTTCCTAGTCCCAGACTTTGAATCTTGTATTTTCCTCAAAACCTCAAATCTCTTATAGTTGGGGAGGTGGGGAGAAGATGACATGGGATGGGATAGGATATCTGGAAAACTGAAAATGTGTTTTTATTGACTGAGTTGTCATTGAGTCTTAGCCTTCCCACAGAGTTGAGAAGTATATTAAACGAAGATGATGAGCTCTAGTTAAAATGTATTCCTGAATTTTCTCTTATGCTTCTTCCTTTGCATACTGTCAGCAACATCAGTATATTTTTATTTACTTTTGTCCTACAGTAGAGAAAAGAACTTTGTTTCAGCTTAACATTCCGAAGATTATAGATAGTAATTTTAAAATCTAATGCTTGATTCATGTGAATTTTTAATGTGCAGAGATAGGAGTGTCCCTCTTTGAGCTGCAGAGTGACCACCGGAGATAATCTACAGTTGGCAGCCTTACTGGCCTTGCTAGGACTTGTGCGCAAAGGCTCCCAGTTCTGTTGTACCAATAATAGCATTTCCCCACTTCCTGCTCCAACAGTTACTCATTGTAATTAGACTGGTAGAAATGCATTTTTTCAAAGCATCTGGGAAATCAGGTTTATGATCCCCACTTTAAGCACATTTGACACACTATTTAAATATTTAAGACAATTCTACATTCTTAGTACCCGGAGGACTATATAATTGGGAAAATTTTCATTATAAAGGTTTTTATTTTACCTCAGGGCCTCTGACATTTCTTGTTGGGCTCTGCTGTCCTTGGAGACAAAGGGAGTTAGTTATTCATTAGCGCATTTGTAGGTTATTCATTTTGTTGGTCAGAAAAAAAAAACCAGAATAATATCAACAAAGGGCACCAAACTAATTGGGATTAAAAATCTCTTTTGTGCCACTTAAGGCTGATGTGTCTTGTAAAGTCCTGGTTTAAGACAGATAATATATTGTGTGAACCTGGGAGGTCTAAAAATTAATGTACTTTACGTAATACATCAAGTTTTATTTTTATTTCTTACACTTTATGGTAGGCTAATTCAAGTGGTTGTAATCTCGGGCTTAGGTTAGTGTTTGATGCCTTTCTGGGTCGGCCAGCTCCATGTCTTTCTCCCACTGCCACATCATAAATTTTAAAATACTGCCACTGATTTAAAATGTTAACTTTCTTGTATCATTCCTTCACTTATGTTTATCTCTGGGAAAACAACAGATGGTGAGAAGAACTTAACACCAGTGTGCACCATGTCCATTGTAGCCATGTTTGAACCCCAGCTGGAGTAGCAACTGGGGCCTCCTGTTTTGGAAGAGATACAGTTAATATGTTAGCTAAAGAAAGTTGGGGCAAAATACTTGGCTATTTTTTTTTAACTTCTGCTTTTTAATCATTTATATTTCCTTGCACTTCCAATGTGGCTTCCTGCAGAATTAGAGCAAGTAAAGTTAATATTCCATAAAAGTTTCCAAAAATAACCAAACCAGCCAGAGACCAAAGGCATTATTCCAGTTGAGGAGGCCAGAGTTTTCATTTCGTCTAGCCAAGGAGGCAGGTGAAATACAATGTTTACTTTTGTTTACTCCCTGTGCTGTACAGGGTCTACTTTGTGTGATTTATTGATGCTGGGTGTAAATCAAATTGATGATGGATTTCCAAGTATTACTGAATGTCAGGCACGGTTTGTTCCAGTTATAAAAGTGGTTTGTCAGTCTGGTAACATTTCACCTTTAAAAGCCTTTAAAAGAATACAGTATATTCCGTTAACAGCCCCCTCCAGCCTCCAAATGCTATAGGACATGAAATTGAAATGTAACATCCATTAGTCACCTATAACATTTCTAAAGGCTGTTAAGCAGGAACAGCCTTGGACTTACATAGTACTTTGTAGTTCACAAACTTTGATACTGATTTTCCTGTGTGATCTGACCAAAGGCATTGTCCTGCTAGGCAGGGAAGGTGTAATCGGCCCCATTTGGGGGATGAAGAGGCTGAGGCTCAGTTTGCTGGCCATCTCATTCTTTATGGGGGGTGGCAGCAGTGAATACATGAATACCTTGTCATTTCTTGGTCTGCACACGAAGTCCCCAAGCCCAGATAGGTGGGTATCATGAATGTGAATGGGTTTAATTACTTCTGACATACCACATTTTAAAGACACAATGGATGGTCACTTATATTTAATGCTTATTTTCAAGGCTGCCCTTTTTTGAATAATGGAAGGTCTGTAATTGGCTTTAACATGGAAACAGGTTAAAAAATGAATCCTGTGGTGAAGGACCTTGTTACTCAAGTACAGCCTGAGGACCAGCTGTTTTCTTATCCTCCAGATGCTGGGCAGAAATGCACAGTCTCAGACCTACTGAATGAGAATGTGCATTTTAGCAAGATTGCAGTTGATTTACCTGCTCAGGGCTGGCTTCATGGCTGCAGAAGGTCCCACATGTAGAGGAGCACCTAGCACTCAGGGTTTAGTTTTCTGTGGTTACTGTGCTGACATGTCTCAGTAATTCTGAGTCTAAGTCTGATGGGACACTGGAGCATGCAGAGGGCTTGGAGTCTCAGTTTGTGAAGCACCCCATCTCCTGCCAAGATGGCTGCTTGCTCTTGCCCCTACCCAGTGTCCACTGCTGCCTTCCGCCTCTGGCAGGGACAAGAGAACTGGTGTGAGGGGCTATTTGTGCCTCTCGTGGGTGAGTCTAAGGCAGCCGTGAGGGTCTGTACTTGCCCTGTGAATACCCTGTGTGGAAGGAACACAGTGTTAAATAGCAAATGATAAAGTACCAAGAAACAAGGGAGCAGGGGGAGGGGGAGGGAGGGAACGAGGGAGGGAGAGAGAGAGGCAGAGAGAGAGAAAGAGAGAGAGAGACCTGAAAAGAAAAGTCTTTTTTCTTGCTTTTCCAACACGGATCCCAGCAATTCTATTTTGCACTCATCCCCACAAGTTACATAGCTGATCTTGGAAGTGCATGTTGGACTTTGAGAAACACTACAGTAGGAGAAGGAGCTGGATGCGGGACTCAGAAGACTCATGCTCCTGGAGTTAACCCTGTTAAGCCAGTTAGCCTCCCTGCCTCAGTTTCCTTTTCTGTAAAATGGGGGTAATTTTTCCAGACGGCCAGAATCTAGGCAAAGGGCATACCTGGTCATCTGCCCCTGAGTAGTAACATACCCAGAGTACCTCTCAGCTTTGGCTTTGGCTTCATGAAGCTGCTAAATAAAGCTGGACATTATGGCCTGAGAGTAGGATGGAGATGGAGGTTAGTTTTCAAAATGGGACAAGAAGAAAACACACACACGCGTGCGCGCGCGCGCGCACAGGTCTTCAAATCTTTGGGAATGGTTGGAAAGTGAGAGTCAAGAAGTTGAGGCAGCCTGGGATTGGGGACCTTGGGTAGCGAGGAGGGTGTATGTCAGGCAACCTTTAAACCATGTGGATTGGCCTTCCAGGTTGTCGCCCCTTGTGTGGCACTCTCTGGTGCCAGTAAGATGGTGGTACAAAAATGGGATTTGTGTTTAAGGACTGGATGGTAAATGTGAAAGCACATTTTAAACTGTAAATAGCCAGGGCACATAAAGAGTGATTGTTCCTTGAGAACCAACGAGTGTGTGGCAATAAGAACCTATAAGCCACAGTGCCTCCTGCCATGTGAGAGGCTGCTGCCGCTCCACTACCCTCTTCATTCTGTGGCCTCTCCTCTGAAACAGAGGTCCACAGCTTGGTCATAACTCTGTGCCTGGACAGTGTGCAAAGCTATTACATCTAGATTTAAACCCCTAAAACTGTATTCTCACAGTTTGCTTCAAAGACTAGAAAGAAAAAAAAAATCCCTAAGCCACAACAAAGAAACATTTAGGTAAGATAAAATAGTTTCAATTTTTATCGCTCATCTAAAGTTTTTATTCTGTTTAGGTAGGGTGAGCATATGATTTATTATCTAAAGTAGAACACTTTTAAGAGTGAAATGGAACCCTATTAATAGTTAAGCTCAAGACTATCCTAGACCAAAGGGTCCCCCTCTTTAAGGGAAAGCTTGATTGCATTTAGATCCAGAATCTTACCCACTTGCCTTAGGGTAGAGGACTTCAGCCTACTTGAAGGCTTCGTCTCATATAAGCTAACAGCAAAATTATACCTTGGGTCAGTGAGGGATTATTAGCATATTATTATGTAGAACATGTACATTTTTGGTTGTTCTAAGATGGAAAATAAGCTAGCTAGCAGTTATTTGGCACTTTATATACTCTAGAACTGTGGTGAGCTTTATATAACTTGATCCTCAACAACCCTATGAAGGGTCTCTGTTGAAAACATGAGAGCTGAGAGAAGGTGAGGAACATGTAGGGGAAGAGCTGGGCATTTTAGTCCACGTCTTGCTGACTGCAGATCCCCAAATACCTCTCTATAAAGTGTTTGTTTATTGGGCACATAGATTTTGCCTCAGAGGGTTAGGTTCTTGGCAACTGAGAATAATTTCCTGAAAGATACATTATGTCTAGCAGAGTTTCTACTATGTGTGGTGTTTAGTGTCTAGTATATATGTTTATCTGGAGAAGAGCAGCAAGCTGAAGTAGAGAAATCACTGTGAAGTAAATTGTTGCAGGTGTTTCTGTCTACTTGTGTTAAAAGTGCCCCTTGTTACTTGCTTCACATAGTGGTTTTGATAGTCATGTAAGCAATAAGGAGTAAACAGGAAGAACAGAGAAAAGGCTGATTTTTGATCCTTTTTGTTTTTTCTGGTCTGCTGGTGCGCTGAGCAGAACTGCTCACTCAGCCCCATGATTAGGGCAGAGAGAGAGAGAGAGAGTGTGTGTGTGTGTGTGTGTGTGTGTGTGTGTGTGTGTGTGTGTGTTTGTGTGTGAGAGAGGGAGAGAGGCAGAGAGAGAGAAAGAGGGGAAAGACAGAGAAAGAGAGGAGAAAGACAGAGAAAGGAGGGAGAGAGAGAGGGGGGAGTGATGGAGAGAGAAAGGAGAAAGAGACAGGGAGGGTGGGAGAGAGAGGAAGGAGCAAGGGAGGGAGGGGGAAGAAGGGAGGGAGAGGGAGGAGAAAGAAACAGCTGGAGGGAGGAGGGAAGGAGGGAGAGGGAGGAGATAGAGAGAGAGAGAAGGAGAGAGGAAGAAGAGAGAGTGAGGGTGGGGAAGGAAGGGAGAGGGAGAGAGAGATTATGAGGCATTGGTTCTGTAATTATGGAAGCCGAGAAGCCTTACCATCTGTAGTTGGCAAGCTGGAGACCCAAGAGAGCCATTGGTATTATTCCAGTCTGAGCCAGGCAGGAGAATACCCATGTTCCTGCTCAAAGATGGACCTGCATTAAATGTTAATTAGGTTACAAAGATTTGGCTTCTGTCTGTGGTCTCTTCATTGTCTTCTCAGTCTGCCATGTTAGAGAGTCTCATGCGGCAGGCAACTGAGGCTGACTTCTGACCAACAGAGAGGAAAAGCTGGCCTCAGTCCAACATCCTCCAAGGCACTAAACTCAGCTAACAGTGAGGTTGGAGGCAGATGCCCCCTGCCCCCCCCCCAGTGGCTTCATGAGGTTCTTGCTCTAGTTTATGCCTGGATTACAGCCTGTGAGAGACACCACATCAGCTGTGCCACACTGATTCTGACCATAGAGACATACATCATAACTATATAGTTAAGCCACTAAATTTGTGGTAAGTTGCTATAGAGCAATAGATAACTAGTACAATTATTTTCTGGGTTTTTAAGATGTACTTTTTTTTTCAGTACTGGGAACTGAACCCAGGTCCCTCACACTGAGCTATATCCCCAGCCCTTTTCCATTTTTAAAAATTTTTAAATTTATTTTTATTTATTTATTTATTTATTTATTTTTATTTTGAGACAGGGTCTTCCCAGGTCACCACATTGCCCAGGCATGGCTAGAACTTGTGATTCTCCTGTCTCAGCCTCCCAGAGTGCTGGGGTTGCAGGCGTGCACCACCAAGGACATGCTTTTAAGTTAGGAAGTATCTAGGAGAAGGAAAGAAGAATTGAACTTCTGTTGTGGGCCTCTTAATGCCAGACACAGTGACAAGCTTTCAGATTGAGCAGAACCAACTGCAAGGAAGTTTTTTACATCCAGTAATAAAACCAACATTCAGGGAAGTACAGTTACTTGCTCAAGTTCATTCCCGTGGCTGATAAGAGGCCCAACCAAGAGTTAACCCAGGCCTGTCTTGCTCCAGTGCCCCGCTCTTCAGTGCATTTGGCTACCTCCCATGATCTATGAGGAACGCTGGTGTGGCGTTTCACCTAGAGAAGAGGTTGAATAACAACTGATTTTTAAGCATCATCAGGCCTTACTCTCCTTCAGTGGTGCGTTCCCACCAGATAATCTTTTGCTCTTTCTTGCTGTCTAAACATGTGCTTCACGGCCCTATTTTTTGGTTGGTTATTATTCTCAAACAAAATTAATAGACAGTATTATCTACTTACTATTCACAATTTTAAAAATAAACGTGATTTCCTAGTTGAAATACAAGAGAAGTATAGAAGCAATATAATTTAGACTAAAATATGGATTAAATATGAAAATGCTCCAACATAACCACACTAGAAAGATATAATGAAACAGTGAGTTAAACTTTCACCTAAAAGTAGAATTAGCTGATGCTGTGGTGATTCAGGTCGGTTGTATTGTGGTATTGTTGACTCAGATATCTAGATGCTAAACTCAAGTAAAGACTAGTAGGACTGGCCTGGTCATCCAGTGTGTGTGGATGGCCCTGAGTACGTATGGGCAGTGGGGAAGATGACTATAATTTACATGGGTAGCAGGCTGAGAGGAGCTATCATGTTTCAGTGGAAGAATTGAATTAGACATTAAGAAGAGCTCCTGCTGGGCATGGTGGCACATGTCTTATCTGTAATTCCAGCTTTCTGGGAGGCTGAGGGAAGCTCAAGTGCAACCTTGGCAACTTAGTGACTTAGCAAGTCCCCCTCCCCCCACAAAGAGCTCCCTTTGAGTGACACAAGGTCATTTTTTTTTTTTTACCATACTCAGGTGAAGTATGAGTATGGTAAAAATGTCTTTGTCGATTTAATGATGAGTGGTGATTCTGTGCAGTGTGAGAAAACTTGGACTAAATGTTCATCCAATTATGTTTGTCAAAAAAGGAGAAGCTGTTCCAGTTATTTTAACATAGAAGATTAGGAATTTGCTAAACAGTGAGTGAAGGACTGAAAAGGCAAGAGAGAGAAGGAGAAAGGGAGAGAGGGAGAGAGCGAGGGCGAGGGAGGTCTGTCATTAAGGCACAGATAGTAACTTCAGGAAGCAGCTGCACCCTGGGGCTGAGGGTCAAAGGGCAGGGCTTAGGAGTTGCCTGAACCTAGAGTCTTGGTGCTGACAGCTGGTGCTGCTGCTGTAGAGAGCCGCCACAGGCTGCCCTTCCAGAGACTTCTCCAGAACCAAATGAGCAAGTACGGGCCCTCCTCTCTGTGAAGTATCACTGCAGATATGGGAGTGCTCTGTACAGTTGTCAAATTGGTAGTGATTCTCGAAACAGAAGTCAGGGTCTATTTGTGACTATTGGGTCCTCTTCCACCTCTTACTCTGATTTTTAAGTTGTTGAGAATGATAGGACTAGTTAGGTCTAGGCAAAGCACACTAAACTATACTATTGAGATCCTTTCAAAATATTTTGTAGCAGACAATGCTTGTATATATGAAGTATTCAGAAGAATATTCAGAGAAACAAAGCAAAGTGAAGTACTCTCTTTTTCATGATTTCTTTACAGTTTAAATCAGATTTGAAAGGATAATGATAGCCAATACATTCCATTTATGCTATAGTAGATGTTTATAACTGCTTGATAACTTACTTTTCATGTATTAGTATGAAAAAACATCACATTTAAGCTGCCTTACACCCCATAACGTGGGTACCATTAGGCTAGCTGTTACTATTATTCCTCCCATTTTAGAGATGAGGAAGTTTGAGCTATAACTGAATAATTTGCTCAAGACCAGATAGCCAGTAAGTGGCAGAGCTAGGATTTAAACTAGGCAGTTGGCTCCAGAGTACGTACATTTAGCCATTCAAGCCACACTCTATTTGGTTTTCATAAAAAAGAAAACCTGATCCTTTCTATGGGTGGGTGAGTGGATGGACAGCAAATGTATTCGTTTGTTCAGCAGTATGTAATACAGTAGAACTCCTAGCTTGGTGAGCAGGAGAGTGAAACTCGAAACCTAAGTCTTGCACTAACTTTCTTTGAGGTTTTAAGAGAATAATTTTAGCAATCTAGGCTCTTTCAGAACGAGGAAGTTGAATGCGGTAATTTCAAAGATTCTTTCTAGCTCTATTGTTTTATGATTTGTGAAGGGAGGAACTTGGTGCCCTTTTAGGAACTGAGAGCTAGAGATGAAGCCTGCCTTGCAGGAAGAGTTAACAAAGTTTTCTGATGTGTGTCAGCCATTGACTTGGCACCTGTGAACTATCGATAGCTGAGTAGCTGAGGATTGTCAAGGATAAAGAGATTAAAGACTCACTTTAGTCACATGTTTGGACACTGGGACTGGTTGTTGTTTTATTGTTCACTTTTTGCTGAATTTTAATTTCCTTTTGTATTCAAAACTTAATCTTGTCAGGAACTGACAAGGCCCCACATGGACGTCGTCTCGTTTCTGGAGAGGTTAGCCAAGAGTGGATGGTTCTTCTCTCAGTGCCACCTGCCCCTAAGGGGCCATCTTCTCTCCCACTTCATAGGTGAACTGTATATGAACTTAACTTTGATCTAAGATGGAGACCTGGAGTAGAGACTATAGAAGGCCCAAGAAATGAAAAGTCCAGCAAAAATGCTTCCAGATCAAAATACAGGACATGAGTTTGTTGGCTTGAAGAACCTTATTATAAAGTTAAGGGGGGAACATGGGTGGGTGAGGGCTGGGAGTATACATGAGGGTCAGCTTTTTTCTTATTCTCTGAGTGGGAACATTCCCCTTTACTCTCAGGTGTTTTTTTCCTCTGTTCTTCCTCACTTCTATATTTTCCAGTGCCTTGATTTTTATAAAAGAATTATGTTTAATCTTCAAAGGCTTTACATTAAATGGGTTGTATTACAGCATGTACCACTTTATCAACAGTTTTATAAAATTTATGGGCTTGTTTATAAACCAAAAGGGTTTCAGATTCAGTACTGAGAATTGTCTGTGTCAAAACTGCTATTATTTTTTTGGTAATTTAGAACAACAGAATGGTTTTGGCTCATGTTCATTACTAAAATTGAATGCAAATATAGTTTGTTATCCAAATAATTCTTCCTAATCTTTGAATTGTGTCAGGATAGTTTTTATTATTTATCTTATTTTTCAGTCATTATCATAGTGAATAATATCCTTCCCATACACAGTCAAGATCCATGCGGTTTGTAAAATGTAGGCCTACATTTGTGCAGCTTGTGTACCATGGGTAGTAAGACAGGTGCATGGATGGTTTGTTCCTAATTTAGGATATAGCAGCAAAAAGAAACAAAGTCACTATTGCATCTCTGATCTTGTGGCACTTGTTCTTAGGTCTTGAGTTTAGAATTCAGCTAGAGGGTCCCAGAAAATTTTCTTAGAGCTGTGTCAAACTGGAAGAGTCTTTCCGAGGCACTCCTTACTGCACAGTTACTGAAAGTTCGAGACAAGGTGTTGGTTTGGTTCTTTATGCATAAGTCAGGTGGCTGAGTTTCCTGGTGACAGATGAAGTTAAGAATTAGGGTGAATGTATTTTATTAATGTCTTCTGCTTTGGTTGACTCCAGGGTGTGAACTTGTCACCTTTAGTAGTTCTTGTTTAAATTTATAATCTTTAGAGAGGGAGAATTCATAGTGTGGGTAACATGGCTGGTAAAATGTCATGACAAATGTCTCATTGGATGCATCACCACCCTAACATGGCACATGGTCTCTGTGTGTACCTTTCTGCATGGGTCTGTGACCAGTGGTCTTCCCTGTACAGTATTTGGATAAAAGAGGTCTTGTGATTTGATATATAAGTGACAGCAGTTCTTTTTCTGTGTTAGGAGGTATAATTGACGTGTTAGAGTTCATTCTAGCACAGTCATCCCATTTCACAGAAAGTAATATTAGAGGTGGTGTAAGGATGTTGACCTGGAGTATGACTGATCTGAGATTCTGCCTTTATCGCCTCTGGGACCTTAAGCAGATAATTTACCCTCTCTAAGGGATAATATTTATACTTGTAGAAAACCTTAACAATTAAAATAATGGATGTTCAGAATTTCACCATAATTCTTTGCACATAAGACATGTTAATATGTTAAGGAGCACATTGTGAGATTTGCGTAGTAAACAACAGGCTCTAAATCAGATAACTGGGTCTTTTGAGCATGAGGTGTTTTCCTTGTCATCTTTCACCAGATATAAACTTTGAGGACAGAAGATTGTGGTTTCAGTGGGTACTCAAGACCACACCATGTGCCCGTGTGAACACTGCAAAGTAACTACACACAACTTATGTTCTGATGAGGGTAGCAATTGTTAAGTAAATACCTGAGATGTATGTCACAGGGTAATAAGTGCTGCAGGAGAAACAGAGCAGAATAAAGGGTCTCAGAAGGATGGGGAGAGTATTTCAGAAAGGTTCTAGGGAAGACTTCTTGGGGTCAAGTGAAGAGGGAGCCTTCTGAAGGACTAAGGAAGAATATTCCTGGAAGACAGAAGAATGTGTGTAGGTCCTGATTTAGCTCAGGTATAGCTGGATTGTGGCAGTTCTCAGAGGTAGGGAATTCAGAGATTCCAAATGTGATGGAAACTCTTTGAGGGCTTTTAAATACAGGATATACGTGGCCTAACTTGCATTTTTAAAAAAGACATCTGGCCCCTATGTTGAAAATAGACTGTATGGAAGGTCAAGAGTGGAAACCAGAATACTAGTTAGGTTATTGCAGCAGCTTGGCGAGACAGATGGTGGCTTAGGCTGGAATGGTAGTGGTGGAGATTTAAGTTTGGGATAGCAAATTCAGTAGGACTTGCTGATGATTGATTGTGAGGCAATAAGAAGCAGAAGAATCAAGGAAGACTTCTAGGTGTGTCCTGAGCATGCAGTGTGTGGTAGTAACATTTCCTGAGATGGAGAGATCTGGGGTTGAGGGTAGTAGACCAGGTTTCTGTTTTAAATATATTGTATTTGGGACATCTATCAGTCTTTTCATGTGCAGATGTTGAACACATAATTGGATATGCAAACCCAATTCAGAGCCTTGCTCTGGAGCTCTGGGGTGAAGTGGAAGCTAGAAATGGAAATGGAGGTTCACAGCATAGAGATGAAACCTGATGTCATGAGACTACAAAGGACAGAGTGAAGACGGAGAAATTGGCCCAAGCTTGGAACATGAACATTGAAGGTGGGAGAAGAAGAAACTAGTATGATGCAACCAATGAGATCAGAGGAGAACCAGGTTAGAAGGTGTCTTAGAAGGCAAGTGGACAAAGTGATTCGAGTATGAAGGCGCAATCAGCTAGGTCAGATGGTGGGAGGTTGGATTAGATGAAACCAAAAAACTCCCTATTGAATTCGGAAAAAGGAAAGTCCTTGTTGCCCTAAAGAAGAGGACAAAGCCAACTTGTGTCTGGTGTATTCACTATTCCCCCTGTGACGGAGCAGTGTTTGGAATGTTACAGAAACTTAAAGATCTGTAGAATGAATGAGTGGATGAATGGATTGAATGGACAAGCGTGACTTTCTTCCTTCTTTTGGGCCTCAGTAAAATCTTGCTTGTCTTAGACATTATTAGAGTCTCATTAGAGACAAAATCATGAGATTATGAATAAAACATACACATGGCGTCTTTCTGTCCATCAGCAATCTGTGGTAGATTCAACCTTTAAGTCACATGTCAGTTAATGGAAACTATATAAACCACAATAGTTCTAAACATTGCTCTACATTATACCATAGGGTGAAGTAGTTAAAAAAATGTGACCTAATCCATTAATACCACACCCCTTTCCTCCCCGCTCTGGAGTTTACAGTGTCTGGTAGCCTTCTGGGTAGTTTACCACTTATGCAGCTGCTTGCTGTGAGAACACTTTTCGTAGGGTAGGTGCAAAGTTACTTCCGTGGTCAGGCCCAGGGCCATTTAAGTACAGGCCACGCAGTTCTTTTTCCCTGCTGTCAATTGTAAACCAGCTTGTGCACACTTAATCTAGCCTTGCACTTTCCCAAACTGTTTTATGAGACATTGCAGGGTGCCACACTGAGTTCCTAGGGAGGCTGTAGGATATTTTAATGTTTTTGAGGCAAACACAGAAATAATCAGCATTTGTCAGCTACCATGTGAACTACTGGCTTAAGGTAGTTCATAGTTGCAGTATTAGATCACAACATTCCTTTCAGTGATGTCATATCTTTGCAAAGCCGGGCTTTCAGGATTTGCTGTGATTAAAAAGCCTCTACCATGTAAAAATTAATGTGGAGCAGGAAATGGGATGGCTGCGTCCCATCTAATTCCAGGTTGTGTAGTGCCCAGCAGCAATATGTCCCATTAAAAATTACTGTAATTCCTCCCCTCCCCCCAACCCTGGGGATTGAACTCAGGGTCTTGCACTGGGCTGTGCTCCTGACTGTTTTTTAAGTTTTTGATTCTGAGATAGGGTCTCACTAAGTCACCAAGGCTGGGTTCAAACTTGTGATCCTCCTGCCTCAGCCTCCCAGATTGTTGGCATTATAAGTGTATGCCACCAAACCTGATTTAAATTGTGGTAATTTAAGAATGAAATAAAACATCACTTTGTTAACAATTTATGTCTTTTTTAAAAAATAGCTACTATAAAAAAATAGCTACTGAGTTGTTAGAACATAAATACTAAATTGTTTAGATCTACCTATTCAACACTTGGACTGGTTAGGTATTTCTCTTGGCCTAGAAAAAATTGAGACACCAGAGTGTTATGAACTGAGATTTGCTAAAACTGATTTACCATCTTAGACATCTAACAAAAAGAAAAGGGAGGGGGAGGTGCATCTGAATTCTGCAGCTTGGCCCCTTTGCTGCCCTGCATCTTGCCCCAGATTGATCCCACTTGACAGTCTGCCAAGGTTTCCTGTGAATGATGGGGTGAATTTGCAAAAATAATAGATATCTATGAACAATGCAGCTTCTCTCGAATGAGTGTTCTTCAGTTACAGCTTGCCAGCAGCCCCTGCTCACCAATGACTAGTGTTACTCCCTGAGCAGGCAAAAGGCGGAGAGCATCCTCTCCCCTGCCACCTCCTTCCCTCCCAAACCCTCCTTGTAGCAAGCATTACAACACAGCTTCCAGAATAGGACTATTCCGAGTCAGGTACTTCAGATACATGGTTAAGGAGACTTTTCAGATTAGATTGGATCTCTCTTATGAACTGTTATTTCATTTCTGTTTTATTTTCCTGTCCATGAAAATGTGTTCTGAGTTCTAGGCAACCTCTATACATGGAAACTTTGACAGTGTGGCCTTTTATGACATGGGGATCACGTGAATCTGTTGGACAGTCCTCTTTGAAGACAATATTATAGGATATAATGTTCTGATGTATATATTTAGGTCTTAAAAACTCGAAGTCCAAAGTCCGTATCTGTTTGTAGCAAGAGTGTTTTTTGAGATTCAAGATGAGAGAGTGGAAAGAACCTGTTTTCATGGCTTATGAGGCAGGGTCATGTGTTTTAAAACTCTGAAATGGGAACTTTACGTAGTTGAAAGTGCAGATTTATGGCCATCAAAAAAGATGAAAGGCAGAGAAGTGAGTGAGTTACATAATGTGGCATCATCCATTTGCTCAGGGGTACTGTACGGACTCAGAGTGCCCCGGAGTTCTCTTTTAACTTCACTTTTATGCCTTTCTTTGCTGAATGAACCTCTTGAGTTTTCTGTCTAGGAGCAACTGTTAATTTATTCTTGATACTGGCCTTCTCAGTTTTAGTCTTGCAAATTATTCTGAGCAATGAGAATTCTGCATTTTCTCCCCCACTATAGAGCTATTCTTCCCTACCTCTGTCTTTTTTCTTCCTAACCTCTATCCTCCCACCCATACTTTTATCAGCCCCTCTGTTCTCTTTCCATGTCAATCTACTCCTGTCCCTCTCCCCCTATCTCTTTTTTCCCCTCCTTCTCTTCCATCCTCACCTCTCATTGCTTCTATCGTGGCAGAATCCTCAACTCTACATCTAATTTTCAAGTTTGCCCAGAGGAAAGAGCTGCTTACAGTGAATTTGGGACATTGACTCCAGCCCTGAATGTTGCATCAGGGCTTTGCAATATTCTGTGTTAAACTTATAGATAGGATCCATATGATCCCTGTGAATGTATTTTACCTTAATCTGGAATAAGTTCCTCAATCAGTTCTCTAGAATGCCATAAAATTTGGAAAGATTAGCTTCTATATTTTGCTTGAGTTTAAACATCTCTAAGTAGTACTATTATCTCTATGGTAGCATTATGGACGTGTGAGTATCCAATCTCCACAGCAGTGCTGGCCTTTGGAAATACAATGATAGGCATAAATGCGAACTGTACACATAGTTTTAATTTTTAGTAGGGATATATCACTTTGGGCTAGCCACATTTCAATTGCTTAGTAGCTATGTCTGCTACTGGCTTCTGCACTGAACAGTACAGCTCTGAGTAGTAAGACATGGAGGGAAAGAGAGGTTTTAGGCAATTAATGAACTGAAAATAGTTCTTGACTTTTGTGCTTCCAGAAAAAAGAATGCATGGAGCAGGTGCTTGGTGAATTAAGGTGGGCTTGGGAAGCATCTTAAAGTTTGATGTTGGTCTTTCATTATCTTTCATCAAATACCTGATCATACCTGCTATATGATCATACCAGGTCATACCTGGTCATCTCTGCTGTTCTTTCCATGCAAATGCCAATTCTCTTCCCCATCTCTCTCTCTATTTCTACTTCCTATACTTAAGACCTAAACAAATAAAGACTAGTCTTGATGGTGAAAATAATTTGGCAATTAATAGTTCAAGGATGTCTTTAAATCCTGGAACATATTTTCATCGTTTTTATACCTTCATTTACATGGTAAAAAAGATTTACATTATTATTGAAGTTACAGAATGGCATCTTATTCCAGAAAGGCTCAAAAGTCAGAAGATTTGATATATTTTCCTAGTTTGTGTGTCTGCAGTGACAGGAGATGCTGCCCACCTCTCCCCATCTGTGAATAGGGGCAAGTTTGAACAGGCCCTGCTTCCTGTGCCTTGGTTAAGCCTTTTTTTTATGTTCTTTGGGTTACTCTTGCATAACACCATCGCAAGAATAAACTGAAAGCACCCCCATTTAACTTGGGTCTGAATCTGTTTTGAGAATCAGAGATAGGCTGGTGGGGTGGGGAGTTGGTGAGCTCTCGTCAGCTAGACACATAAAAGGGAATGTGATCAATTTGAACTCCTCCTACCTTAGTCCTCTCACCCCTGACTTCCTTCTATTTTCTTCCCTATGAAATAAGCGGTTTGAATTAGATGAGGCATCTTTCAGTGATTTTTTTTTTTTTATGAGGAGGGTCTGTTTTTAATTCTCTACATGTGGTGAGGATGGTGGATAGGTACTGACTACCCCAGGGGCTGTTTGTCCTGCAATCAATTACCTCTTCCTAAAAAATGAGCAATTAGAGACCCTCAGACCTCATGAAACCTAAGGCCCTTGGTAGTCTCAATTCTCAGTCTTGCAGAATAGTTGATGTGTTGCTTACTTGTGCTTTTAAACAAAGAGATTGGATCCAAGTTGTGGGGTCTTCATTAATGTTATAGAAGCATCAGGAATGTTTAGGGGAGAGTTATGCAGGGAATAGGGGCAGCTACCAAATGACAAACTGACAAAGGTTCACTGGTGTTTGCTACAGGAAAATTCTTTGCCGGGTGACACCTTGGGATTTGTGATAGTAAGTCCAAAGAACTGTGTTTAGAAATAGGATTGGAAAACTACAGAGGTTGAATTATTACCATGTGTTAGGAATGTGGAATGTTGCTTGGATAAAGGAGAAAAGAATGAAAGTAACGCCATACTGGTGTAGCCAAGTATTTTGTTTCTGAGTAGCTTCAAATTATTAAATGTATTAATTATATATTATACATATTTAGTATAGTGTTATTTAGTGATCTTTTTTAGGTTAATATATTCTATGAGAAAAGGTAGCTCTGTCATTTCTTTTAGTATTTAAATTTTTTGTTTTATATCTTATTGCATTCTCTGTATCTTCAAAGTAATGTTAAATTATAATGGTGGTGGTAATCATCTTGCCTATGATTTTAATAGGGATTCTTTTGGTGCAGGAATTATTAACATCCTTTAGAATAGATGGATGGGCTTTAGGGAGAGTATGTTCATACCAAGAACATACATGCACATTTGGTTTGATGAGACCTTATGTGTGTGTTTTTTAATATATGTTATAACATTCTCATATAGTAAATAATTATATATTATTTATATTGTTATAATTATGTATAATAATTATTTTAGTATAATTTACTTTATAATTAAATTTATTATTTTAACAATGTAGGTGATATGTCTCTATTCTACTTCTTTTTACCATAAGATTCTAATCTTTAGGCTGGGGATTTAGCTCAAGTGGTAGAGCCCTTGCCTAGCAAGCGCAAGCCCCTGAGTTTGAGCCCCAGCACACACAAAAAAACCAAAAACCCCAAAAAAGATTCTAATCTTTGAGCTAATTTTTACTTTTATTTATTTATTTTTTGAGATTTAAAATTTTTAAAATTTTATTAGTACACGTTTGCTGTCCATGATGTTTACATTCATCTTACAGAGTAGGTAGATGTACATAACACATCTTGATTCTTTTTTACGAAAACAACTACCCTTCGAACTTTAAGGCTGTGCCCCCTTAAAAATCTGGTGTTGACTGATGGTAGTGTCAGCAGAGGGGAACAGCTACTGAGAGAATCCAGGCAGTTGTGAGATTGAAACTTTATGGTAGCTTACAGTGTTTTCTCATGGCTGGGGAAGGCCTTTCTCATGTGTTTTGGAGCACACCAAATTCCAGAATACCACAGGAAGGAGGGCTCACCAAAGGCAACCTACAGCTTTTGAAACTCAAGAGGATTTAGAAATTCTACTGTTTGGGTAATAAACACATTGGAGAATTTAACTACTTATTACACATTATTATATTATACTTAACCCAAACTACCTGTGAGCTGGTTTATTTAGAGTAGGCAAAGCTGGTTTTCTTCTTTTTGTGTTAGTGTTTAGCTCAACGATGTGAAAAGGCTGGGAAAATGATTGAGACTATCTCATTGGACAATGTTCATTAAACCAAATGAAACAGTAATTTATAGCTCATTTCAGGAATCAAAAGAGACAGAACATGAGTTCTGTTTAAGAACTCCAAATAGGTTCTGTAATAGGCCATGTCATTTTGATTTAGGAAAGGAAAACAATGAGACCAGTTCTTACCTGTAACCTTAAGCACATTTCTTGCCTTCAGTCAGCAGCAGTCTTGAAGTCTGCTCTGTTGGAAAATGCATTCCTGGAGTGGTGGGCTGGAGTGGTGGGCTTCATTGAGACTTCCATGGACCTTAGGTTTCATGAGACCTGACGGTCTCTAATTGCTCACAGCTTAAATTTTAGTTGGAGACATTAGAAATTTTGAAACAACCAAAAGTGGCACTTAGAGAAAATGCATATATGTTATAGCCATCAAGATCCTCTGTGGAGTTGTGAAAATATTTTATCTTAAATAAGATCCTGAGAAGCCCACTTCCTATCTGCATTCTTGGGAATCTGTGACTTGTTTCTCTAGTCAGTGACTTACTTCATATATGTTGGTTTATATGGACAAGCACTTCAAATGTTGAGTAGCAAAAGCATTACTGTTTGAATGAAAGATGGGTTGGCTTTGTCATTGTGACCAAATAAGTCAGAGAAATCAATTTAAAGTTGGAAAGATTTAATCTGACTCATGGTTTTAGAGGTTTGAGTCCATGGTTGATTGTCCCATCACTGTGGACCTGTGACAAGGCAGGACATCATGACGAGGAACCCATAGCAGAGGAGAACTGCTCACTTTATGGCAGCCAGGAAGGCAGGGGGAGCGAAGAAGAGAGAGGGAGGAAGAGAGAGAGAATATGAATGAACTTGAGAATGGAAAGGTCCAGGAACAAAATATACCCTTCAAGGGCATATCCCCAGTGACCTGTTTCCTTCAACTAGGCCCTACCTCCTAGAGTTTTCATCACCACTCAATAGCCCAGTAATCTATGAATCCATAAATGGATTAATACATTCACGAAGTCAGAACCCTCATTATCCAATCACCCACAAAAGGCTGCAGCTCTGATCGCAGTGGTAGTGGGGCCAAGCCTACAATACATGAGCTTCTGGGGGACATTTACGATCTTAACTATAACAAATATTTTAAGAAGGTTTATTGCTTCTTAGCCTCAGAAATGAAATGGGCCCTACTCAGTGGGGGTGTTTCCCTTTCTAGCAGATAGGGGAGGTAGAAACACAGCCAAGAATGACTTTTCTCTGATTATTTTTTATGTAGTTTGCTAAGTCAAACTGGAAAAGGAAAAATACATGCCAGTGCAAGGAATAGAAGATATGAAAGTGAACAAAACCCGTGAGCTGTAACTACCTTGATAGGAAGTTGGAATTCTGCATTCAAGCCTCCAGTGGGTTGGTACAGGGCACTTTGATGTACTCTGAGTGTCTTGGAGATGGAAACATGTGCTCCATTCTGGAGGCATTTAACAAGCAAAGTAGGCTTACTAGAGCCTAAGGGAGAATAGGGTTATAATAAAAATATAAAGTATGAAGATAATCCAGATGAACTGGAGGAATGGAGAAGGTGAGAATTTTGTGCTTTTCAGTCCAGACATAGATTTCTGGAAAGAGTCCACTCCAGGCCAGAGGGAAGCAAAGCCTGTAGGGATGGAAGTGTTCAGGAGGAGCTTATGGTCCTTGTGCCTCATGGCAAGGTGTGATGGGAGACAAGCTTGTGGAACTATGGTGGAGCCATACTATGAAGTCGTCCAATGCAGTTTTTACTGTGTTGGCAGAGGTAAGTTATTGAAGGATGTTGGGGAAAGAGATGGCATTATTTGAATGGTGCTTTAAGATCATTTTGGCAGCCATCAACCAAGCATTTGGGGAAAGAAAATAGTGCGTATGGATTGCATTTGGAAATCACATCAGTTTTTAAAACAAGCCTTTCTCAGTGTCATTGGGATCTTAGAGAGTTGCTAGTTTGTTTTCATCTTTCTTCCACCATGTATTTTTCTCTTTAATCATTTAGGGAGAAAGTTCTTAGCACTCACCATTACTCCCTTACATGTATATAGCTCTCTTGCACTTTTCAAAGTGCCTTTATAATTTTGGCTGTCTTGTTTCATGTCAATAGATTATGAAGCAAGTAGGGCTAATGTCATGTTTCCCATTTTATGTATGTAGAACCTGAAAATTGTTCAAGATCAAAAGCTGTCAAGTAGGGAGTTAGCAGTAGAATTTGGGTGTTCTGAGTCCTTAAGCCAATTATAACTTCCACCTTTTGTAAAACGCACTTGATCCTGTGTGGAATGCTAAAAGCTGTGGGCTACAATGATCTGTTCTCTAAGAGAAGTAGAAATCTTTGTAGGATTTGAGGCCACATATCTACAAAGCAACAGAATCCCTCCAAACCAACATGATCTGAACCGATGCTCAGATCATTCAAAATAATTGGTGAAGGTAGTAAGTCACAAAGCTGAGATAATTACTTTAAACATGTTACAGCAACCCAAACATCGATGTGTATTTATTTATTAGTCTTGTGATACGGGACCAAGGTCTTTTCTTTGATTGAGAGTTTTCTTCTTGGAGTCCACTTCAGTTATCTTTCTTGCATAACTTTTATGTAATTTAAAAGTATTGATTTCTTCAGTGTGGAACAAGAATTTAAAAATACTTGTGAAGCAATTTTAGGTATAGAATCATTTTAGACTTGAAATTTTCCTGTACATTCTCTCATAGATATCTACCTATCATTTAAATTAGCAATGGTATTTTAAAAGCAGTTCACCTTTTTTTTAAAAGAAAACTCTTTTCAATATATTTTTCATAGAAGAGCAACCTTTCTTTTTCTACTGAATTTATGAAATGCTTAATTAAATTATGTAAATACTATCAGCATACAACTGTCATAACCATGTCTATTATAAATGGGTTTCGGAACAAACACAATGACTCTTAGTAAATATTCAAATGCATTGGTGGGAGCTTGGCACACTGGCGTATTGGAAAGTACTGTCCTAGCCAAGAGCTTTCACTGTGCCATGGGCAACTCTAGTGTCTTTCACAAAGGATATGGCAGAAAGCAGCTCTTCTAGTGAGTTGATTAAGAGAGGTTTGGCTGCAGTAGAGTCAACAGCAGCACATTTCACTGAGGAGTTCCAGAGGTTGGGAGATGGGTAAGGTGGTCCAGGAGGATTTACAGAAAGCTTGGAATGTTAGTTGGGACTGGAAAGATGAGTGGGATTCTGGAAGGGAACTTCTAGGTGGGTGGGTGAGTGCCGTGTGTGTGTGTGTGTGTGTGTGTGTGTGTGTGTGTGTGTGTGTGTGTGTGTCTGTGTCTGTGTCTGTGTCTATGTGTGAGAGTGAGAGAGAGAGGGAGAGAGAGAGATTGCGCATGAGCACAGGGAATGGACAGAGATTCTCAACAAGGGCAAGAAGTCTATTTCTTCATAATATGAAAAAGTTGAACAGCCCCTGATCCTCCTCTAATAAAAACCCTCTTTTAAGTTCTACCTCTTAAAGGGTATTTTCCCTACCCACATTAATTTGGTTAGATGAAGAGTTTGATTTACTTCCTAATGAAAAATCCATATGATGGTTAGAAACTTAGACATCTGGTCGCATAACTTCAATGTGGACCACACCTAATCCATCCAGCAGATGAGAGGCTGCTCTGCTTTAAGAAAACTGTAACAGAAACATTTAGAATTTTTCTTACAGATCTAATGCCTACTTGTAGTAACTGTTTGTGTATTTGAAAATGATTAAGTCTTGCTTCCAGTGTGTAGTCTGAGTTATCCCAAAATGATAAAAACTTTTTATATATTCTTTCTTCTAAACCTACTAAATAGAAAGAGCAATTAAAAAGCATAAGCCATTTCTCATCCATAGTTTTCAAATTAGCCATAAAAGGTGTTAGTACTAAATGTGTGTATCTGCGTTAGCATTATAAGTGTGTATATGTATGTGTATCTGTGTGCATATACAGGTGTAAACATAATTATGTATGGAAAATATAGTGCATATAAAGTATAAACACAAATGCATACACGCACACCATGATTTCAATAGACAAAAAAATGGTGACACCTGATTAGGTAAAGCTGCCATACAGCTTAAAGGTAAAACTTCAAGGTTAAAGGGTTGAGTGAGGTTCTGTCTTCTGGGTTGAGAAGGCAACTTTGACTGCAGGCAAAGTTGCTTTTTTGGTAGCCTTTCACCTCAATCACTTTTGACTCTTCTTTCTGACCACGTCCTCTTCCTCCTTTTTGAACTCTGCTACAGGTTGAATAAGATCTGATTCTCCTATCAGCTTGCTAAGCCTCCCTTAATTATTAAGTGGGATTGCTACTGCACGTGCTTAAGGTATCAGTCCCTTTAGGGTTGTTTCTTAAAAGAGGATTCTCGAAGATGGAAGGTCTTCAAGACTGAAAGTTGGGAATCTTGAATGTGGGCCCAAGTTGGTTTCAGGGATAATCATAGGAATTTTGTCTGAAATTCACCGAAATCTCATGAATGTGTGAACAAGGCTCGCTTTTCTGTATTTGTAGCTTATCTAGAATAGTAATGTTCACTACAGATTTAGTACAAGCCACATATATGAACGATGCATATAATTATTTTTAGTAGCCACATCAAAAAGGGAAACAAGTGAAATTAAATTAAATGATATATTTTATTTAACACATTAGATCTAGCAGGTTCTGGTGGTGCATGCTTGCA